>JBCJKH010033078.1:0-11663 GCA_039877255.1 Loriculus beryllinus
ACTACATTTACTATAACACAAATAGAACATATTTTCTAATTTCTATTATAGTTATCAAGGTCATTCAGTGACAGAATGCAAAATCTTTTATTTTTCTTATTCAGATACTGTCAGGTGCATGAATTCTACAGCTAATGTAGAAAGGCATTTAAAAATTGGAATTCATTAATGAAGAAATTGTGTCTTTGCCCAATATCACACAATAATTTTTATCTTGTGAACAGAGTTTAACAATACACAGGCTCAAGCTGGCTTTATTCCACTAATACATACCATCTCCAAAAGTGTGTTGCCTATGTATTAAACACAGTGCACACACAAGTACCCTAGCATTCCTTGAAAATGAATTTCAAATCCACATTTATTGTAAGTGCTTTGGGGCAAGAACCATCTTTTGTTATTAAACAATGCAAATGGGATCTTGGCTCATAATTGGGGCTCCTAAGCACTGTGAATTCTTTCACCAATGTCTCACATTCTCTTTCTGCCATTCTTTGTCCCTCTGCAGATTATGCCAGTGTTTACAAAGGTTGGGATCCATTGCATCCTCATCAGTTTTTACATTTGCCCAAGAATCAGATTCAGTTTAGCCTAGCATTCTTCACAAAGATAAAAGGGTGACAGATTCTAACACATTTGTGCTTTTGAAAAGTAGAAAAGCTGATTTCATGCATAAACCCTATCCTAAAGCTGTCTCCAAGGTGAAACTGTACAAGTATTGGTATAGGAAGTGGAAAGAGCCATGTATTTAAACTACATGCAGTGACATGCTTGAGCACACTTTCTTGTACTATAATCAGGAAATGCTGCAATAGCCTTATTGTCCAGTTTTTAACTACTGAAACTTTGCTTTAAATCTGATTTCTTCATAATAAAAAGATACCTAAGACACCTCATTTGTGTCTTAAGTGATAGACAATTTTCTTTGCATGTATGAGCTTCTATCAGTATTTTCTAAAACTGTAATACTGGGCAAGAAGATGTACTATTGAATGCTTATTTTACAGCTGCATTTCCTGGACAAACATATACAAGAGTCATGCATTAATCAAACGTGACATATAAGTATGTTCTAGCATAAATACATGAGTGAATTTATTTAAGTATTGATAATTCTTTGTGATTTTACCAGTGACGGTGAGTAAAAGTGTTATTTAGTAAGACTAGAAAGAAATGTGAAATTATTAAAGACATACAAAGAGCCAGAAGGGGCAATACTGCCAAATTAGTCTTTTTCTAAGGTCTGATACTTTAGCCTGTAGTTAAAATGAGCTTTGCCACTGAAAGACCATTGTGACCATAATGCTTGTTCCCTAAACAGGAGTGGTGTAGCAACAACTATTCAGTCGCAGGTTCTTAGGTTGTTTGTATAGTATAAAGCCAGTAGAAACCATTGCAATTCTCTAGCTGGACCTCCCACATAACATAGACCTAAGAATTTCATGGAATTAATTCCTTCTGGAATTAGAATGTATGTTTGAGAAAACATGCTATTCTTGATTATAACATTTTCAGAGACAAAATGATCTACAAAAACTCTGAGTATGATGTTTCAATAATTATCATAACAATGAAGGAAATGGGACCTTTAGTCTAAATTTCTGTAGCCTTTAATTTCAGCCACTGAGTCTTGTTGTACATTGCCAATGGTATAACAAAATTTGCCCAAACTGAAGACATTGATCAATCTTCATGTTTCTTTATTGAAAACTTCATACAGCTTGGACAAATCACTCTTTAATTTTCTTTCTGGGCTTCTCTACAGGGAGAACTTAGCTTGCAGAAAGCATGTGAATTCACAAGGTTTCTGCTACTCAGCTTTGGTTTGCCAGGCACACCCATCTGATGAATGCTAAGTAGCTAAGACACAAGGTACCTTACCTTAAAGAAAATTTTAACGTAATTTACAGAAGATTGTTTTTATTTCAATTTGAAATGAAACAAACTGTGTCTAAAAATGTTTGAAGTAGCAGCAAGGAAAAAAAGCAGTGTACATTCTCTCTCTTTAGGTAAAGGGAGTATATGCAGATCACATGAGGCACTGTTATCATTGTCATATATGCATCTGGCCAGGCTAAACCTTATATTCTCAAAAGTATTTGATATGCTTATACTTCCATTTGGTCTGGTCAGGGAGTAGAACTATATAATTTCAGTTATGGTCTGAAGAGCACATAGGCATAGCTGTAGTTAGAATTGTGATTACATTAGATTAGCTTAGGATATCTAACTCATTTAAAGATCATGTATTGCTTTTAAATTAATTAGGGGGGGATAAAAATGTTGTCAGGGAAGGAAAAGGGTTAATGTCAAAATCTTTTCCAACAAGAAGATTATTATTAATAGCAAGATGTGAGTGGAACCTTTACCTTCATGGAAATCATGATTAGAGGTTGTAAAGAGCTTAAAGAGATATAGGTACAGAAGAATGTTGCTATTATTTTATCTCGTGGGATATGTTGCACAGTGTTAGGAGTCTGGATATGGATTTGGATGGTAGAATCACTGACAGACGTGTAACTGCATGGAATTGCAAGATGATAACTGCAGCTCATAGTCCCACATTGAAACCCAGTATTCTGCTGCTAAAGAGCAAACAGAGATGATAAGGACCTCCTACAAAGTAGTAGACCTACATATTTTAAATACTGATTTGTACAGCTGGTGTCACCAGCATGATCATGGTATTCCAAAAACCTACCCAAAGCAACACTGATATGGACCAGCTGTAGGTGATGTGTCATTGAGTCCCTACTGAGGTGGATGTGCAGTTCCTGAGGAAGGCATACTTCAGGTAGAAAATACATGACCATGATTTTGAAGCATGCAGCTACAAATACCAATTATGACAGGAGCTTGGTATGACTGCCTGATCCAAATCCAAGGCATCCTTCTTAGAAAAGACCTGAAACTGAGAGCCAAAAAAGCTGTTAGCACTACAGGTTGAGATTGAGTGCAGTGTTGCAGGGAGAAATCTCTTCTGAATTTCTGCCACATCCTCTAACATCATATTAGCAACATCAGAGATTTCTGATTAAGGGTCTCCCATTGAGAGAACTCCTATCAGCTTCCTTGTTCCTATGACAAAACCAGGCCATGTAAAACCATGTGTTGTTTGCTTGAATCCCATTACCAAACAATGCACATGATTTAGCATCTGGTTTTTCCTTCAGGCACTTCTGTCTGAGACACCTTTAGGATGGCCCAGCTGCAGGACTATGCCAACTGGAGGACAGTTCTGAGCAGGAATGTCCTCCCTCCCTGTATAAGTGGGGTCAATGTGCATACCAATGTGCAAGTAGTGGGGGTCAGAGACATAAGTGTGCACACACATGTGGCAGAGCAGGGTCAAGAAACCTAAGCTCATGCTCTCATTAGGATGCTCTAATCACATTAGCCAAAGTCTGACTTGGTTGTGCTTTGTCTGTACCTGAGCCTGAGACTTTTATTTCCCATGCTGTTTTAACAAGAGATGGAAGAGATCCAGTCAGAAAAGCCAAAGCCTTGTGATGATATCTGGTCATATTGGGCCTTTGTAGTTATGCTGCTTGTTCGGGAGTCAGGATCTTTGAGTGAGGAGGCCTAAACCAAAATTTTTATAATTACTCTCAGAATTAATATCACCTTCAGATATTAATATGAATATATCATCTTACTCTTCCTACTTGGCTGTAGGCTATGTTTGTTTCATAATTAGTCTGCCCTTCTTTCCTTGTTTTGAGAGAAATCTACTAAAATTGTCACAAGCAGTTCACAATTTCTAGTCACATTTTTTCGTTCATGTTCTTCTCACATTTGATTTGATTTGATTGATTTGTTGCCACATTTGATTGATTTGTTTTATTCTGTTCAGCCATCAAATTTCTTTCCCATCCCTTGCTCCCAGGCAGCCACTAATGCTTAGTTCTGCAAGCAATTCTCCTTTACCTCCTCACCATAAGGTCTGAAATGGAAGCCTACTTGGCAGAAGAACAATCTGAATAAAGATATCATCACCTAGGATTTCTAGGCAATTCATTAATGTTTTGACATTAGAAACATGAGAAACACTAGAAACACCAGCGCTCTTGTAGGCGACTCCTTTGAGGGAGAGCAGAGGTTGGCCAGTTCCAGCTCTATGCTAGTCTATCACTTCTCCTCCTTCAGTCTTTAAAAAAGTAATAACTGTTGTTTTTAACATCCCAGTCATGTGAGTTTCCTCTCAGGTCTCAGAAATACCAATGAGATTGATTTTAGACTCATAATAGAGCCCTTTTTTATTTTTCAACTGGGCTTCTAGCAGTGGTGCCTTGGCATTTTCATAATTCCTTCTCTTTGTGCTCTTTGATGTCTGTTCTCAACATTTTTTGTACTATGCAAGCACTCATTTGTTTCCTCTTTCACTCTGTCCTATAAGTGCAACACCTCCTTTGACTCCTGTTGATCCTTCTGTTATAAGCCTGTTTCTTCCTCCTCCACCCAGAAGCCACACAAACTGTGTAGCCTCCATTCACCCCTGAGATAAACTGGTACTCCATCAACCTTGTATCATCTATGTAATAATGCAACATTTAGGTAATAAATCAGTTTTTGTTCTGTATTTTGTATTGTCTTAGAGTAGGCTTGCAGTATTCTGTGATAAAGCATAATACTGCATCAAGCTGATTACCATCTTGTGAGCGCCACGTTGTACTGGTAGCCACAGAATGCATTTCCATTAACATCATCATCTTGGGATATATTTAAAATGTGGCTATAAATAAGCAGGGCTTAAAAAAGTGATTTATCCTGCACATTGCTTTTAGCTTCACTTTTCTCTATTTAAGCATCCTCTGACTGTCTTCCCTGCCTTCAGCTGGAAATAGTAATGCTGTTGTAGCAGTGGTGATCTAAGAATAGGCAGAGACACAAGGCATGGGGAAAGAGGTACATCAGATCAGCTGGTGTGGTTGCAAAAGAGAGGCAAGATTTAAGGAGCAGCCTCCTCACCAAACTGTTACTGCAGGGCTATGATCAGGGACTGCCAGAAAGCTTGTCCCCCTTTCCTACCTCCATTAACTTGTCTTATAGAAGATATTCTCTCTCTGTACAAACTGTGTGTATCCTAAATCACAAAGAGATTATGTTGTTTATTTTAATTAATTTATGAGTTTTGTCTTGATGTCTTTATCCAGAACCTTTGGATGTACAAGATGTACAATCTGGATGTACAATCCAAAATTTTGGATGTACAAGTTGTCTTCTTCAAGACAAAAGGTCTACCTTCTATTCTTCTTGTGCTTTGAGAGTGTCTTTAGTGAACAATCTGGGGAATGTCTGAATTCCCAGATTAGGGCTATATCGAAAGTAACTGTTAAAAATCTTCCTACATATTGTCATTCTTTTAATCCTGTTAGTCTCCCCCA
Organism: Loriculus beryllinus; assembly: GCA_039877255.1. NCBI lineage: Eukaryota > Metazoa > Chordata > Aves > Psittaciformes > Psittacidae > Loriculus > Loriculus beryllinus. The sequence goes on from JBCJKH010033078.1 coordinate 5,385, forward strand.
TGTTTATCCTGGTTAGGATTTCTCTTATCAGGCACTCAAAAAAAGAGGTTGAAGGGTAATGTGATGTTAACACATTTATGATAGATTAACTATAGCATTTGTGTCTCAAACAGATGTCTGCATAGGTCTTGGAAGAAATGAAAAGCAAAATGCTGCTGTGCGAACTAATCCGCTGTTTTGTCATAATATTTCCAGAATTGCAGTCAGCTATAAATTAGTTTGAAGGATTTTTTCTCTAATAACAATTTTCAGCATGAAGCTTGATGTTCAAGTTGAAATCTCAAACTGCTACTGATATCAGAGAAGAAACAGAAAACGATTGCAGGAAGAAATAGCAGAGAATTTTTTAGCTAAATCTGTTCTGGTTTATATGATGTATTATGTAATTATGTATTTGGGTCTTGTGGTAATGATATGTTATTTTGTATGTAAATTGATGCAATAATGAACTTTACTGAAGAGATTTTATAGTACTCTAAATTTGCTTGATATCTATATATGTCTATCTAAAATTGATAACTCCACATAATAAAAATATGTTTCTATTGAATGTGCTGCACAATTAATCTTAGATTCTTTAATTAGAGTTTATCTTAGTTAAGAATTTCAAGAAGGGATGTCTCCTTTTTTTCATGTTAAATTTGGGACTTCTGTAAAATGGTATTGATTTTCAGACATGGATGTTCTCACCTGTTTTCTGTAAGGAATGTATTTCAAAGGTTTCTTGCTCCGGTGTCCAAGCATAGAGACACACAAAATTTTCAGTAGTTTTTGGAAAATATTGATGGTATAACTTTTTCATATTTTAAAGCACACTAAATTTTCTAAGCTATAGAGGGTGGGATAATGAAACTAGGTGGGCCAGAAACTCATAAGTGAAATTTCAGTATTTTGAAAGTGTTGAGATGAGAAAGGTTAAAAAACTGTGTCCTTTAATTACCAGATTAGCTTCCTGGTGAATATGTTGCAGAAATTGCTTCCTTTTTTTCATATAAATGATTTTTATATTTTCTTTAATCAGAATTAAGTGATCTTATATTAGAAGGGGCTGAATATGGCATTCGCTGTAAATCATTTAGGCAGCTGAGTAATACCACTTACATTAACAATAATATTTCAGCATCTGCTTAGAATTATACACATTCTTAAGTACTCTACTGCAACTTAAATGATATGGTTTTGGATAGCCTGATCTTGTTATTACTATTGTCACTAAATATATATAAAATGAAAGTAAAAGCCCTATCATTAATACCCGTGTTGCTGTGCTCCTATTTGTTTCAGAATAATAAAGTTTTCCTCTTAGACAAATTATTTACTTTATTCCCTTACCAATATCACAGTACACTATATCAGTCCTTGATTTAAAATTCTTCTGAATACTCTCTAAAAATGAAAACCAAATGCATGCTATCTATTTGTTCTTCTAATTACATATTGCCTGAATGAAATTCAGAAAGTAGTGAAGCATGATCAGTCATTCCTGAGGCAATACTGGCTGTCCTTCATCAAGCTGTGCTTTTCTTAATAGTACCCCATTTAATGTCCAAAAACAATTTTTAGGATTCTCTCCTCCCAAAAGGCACCCAGACTAAATAGTCTACAATTTCCTGAAGTGTTTGCAGTGTCCGTCTTCAATAATGGCATTATGTTGGCCATTTTCCAGCCATCAGGTCTTTTTTTGAATAGAATGATTTTGTAAAATGTTTGCATAACTTGCAGTAACAACACTCCTACTTATTTAAAGAAATATGGAATATCGGTAACTATTTACTAGTGGGATGCTATTATTAAATGCCAATATATTATTATACCATTGTATAGGTTAGTTGTTAGTTTCCCTTTCCCAAAACAAATCCACTGTCTATGACTTGTCTACAAAATACTCAGGGTATTTACTATAAATCATATTTGCATTCTGTGGCTGGTTGCTTATAGTAAACATCCTTAAAATAAAGCTTTGTTTTACAAATAGGAAACAAGCTAAATCACTTTGTTTAATACATTGTCTTTAAACTGAAAGGCAATGTTCATGGAACAGATTTTAAAAGCAGCAGAAAATTAAAGAGATAGTCTCGGTATTTAATATGTAATTAATTTCATTTAAAGTGCTTCAAGACTAAGATAAAAACTAACAAGAAAAAAAATAGATATAGAACATGTGCAACAATATGCATAAAAAGATGGGTATTAGAAAAACTTCTAGTGCACTTGTAGGTGTCAAGGCCTGCATGGTCTATCTACTTAGGGCAAAAGACATAGCTTACTAACACAGACTCTCAAGTGTCATACTCCTCTTGAAATATGTTTTTATTGGTAGCAGTAGTACAGTATCACTGACATTTCTCTGCACTGGATCATATGCCAGTACAGGAGTTTAAGGCTAACTGTTCTGTGTCCATGTAATAAAAGAGTGGTTACTGCCCCACAGAACCTACATGTGAAATATTGGAAGAGAAAAACAATCTGGGTACTGCAAAAAAGAGGACACAGCTTAATAGTTAGATGTCAGTCACTAGTAATCACTATGAAACTGCTGCTGAGGGTTCCTCATTAAGTCAGTGTTAACTGACTGACTATATGCATACTTCTGTCTGCACCAAACGCAAGGTAAAATATGCTATGTGAAACTGCTTTCCATAAAAATATGGCTATGTGCACATATGATCAATTACTACAGCTCAGTTGATACTTTGTAGTTTTCTAAGAGTTGGTGCTGCAAGATGTCTAAACCTTGTGTTTTGGTTAGCAATTTTTGTGAGGTTTTTGGTGGTTTGTTCAATATATTGCTCTAGCACTTCATTTGCAATACAAATTTTTCATTTTAAATAATTCATACTTAATTACAGTAGTTTTCAGTTTATGTGGTCCTTTTCATTCTTGAAATGCTTTAGAAGCATTAATTCCCACAAAGTTTTGAGAAGCAATTAAGTATTAATGTTCCATTTTTACAAACAAAAGCCAGAAAATACAGAGGTTGGGCAAACATTTCTGAACATCAACTGTAAAATTAGGCACTGACTAGATAGAGGCATGATCTAATTTTCAGAGGCACTGAAGACATTTGCATATTCAGAATGGAAACTTTTGTTCTAGTAGTTAAATTCATAAAGAATCTTGGATACCATAGTACTGAATATTACAAGTTTTTAACTACCACGATCAAGACATGGGAGGAGTTCATTAACTCAGAATAATGTTTACAGCAGGTGAGCATGAAGCTGCCTAAGCTAACACAAAGCAAAGACTGATTTCCAGATTCTTACAATTCCAGCTGTATAAATAACCCTTTACAAACTTCCCTCCATGTGGGCTGAAGAACTCTGCATCCTTTCCTGGCATGAACTGCCTAATCATTTTTTAGAGAAAAAGGAAAATGGGAGAATTGTGAATGTGATCATAAAATCTGTTGCTTTGAGCACTTACAAGACAGGGCAAATTCTAGGCCTGCTATTTAACAGCTCCAACTACTAATGAAGAATGTATCCCAAGAGACTTCAGCCGAACAGTGAAGTTGTTGGGAATGGTGTATTTGATCTTGCTTTTTCTCTCAGCCTGAAAAGACAACTGAACCTAAGAGAAATGCTCTCATCACCAGAGTATGGTACAAAAAGCAGGTCAGTACATGCATTTATTTTTAATAAAATAAAACGCTAGCACTAAGGTTCACACAAAATTGATCTCCTACATACACACTTCACATGCTCTGAGCACAGCTACTATTTCAGGCTTCTCAAAAGTCATAGATGGTTGGCCTATGTGGACAGTTTCTCTATATGAACAAGGGAAAGTGAGTATGAAGTGAGTGTTCTGCTGCTGGGCACTTGTGAACATGTATGGAAAGATACATCTAAGTAGTGAAAATTATAACTGGTAGTATCTCTGGCCAATGGGACTAAGTCGCAGCTTTAAAGATTTTGACAAGAGTGGTGTTGAGACTGTTACATGCCCCAAGGGTATGACTATAATGATAGGCATTGAAGGGTTCACCTTGAAGTTCTTTTCAAGTATTTTGAGCCCATGAGCCAGTATTTCATGTTTGCATCATATATCTATACACTGTTTGGTGTGAACCAAAGCTGTTTGCATTGCATTTCTATTTCATGAGCATAAAAGGTAAGATTTATCCCAAGTTTACTTGTGGCACACTGCTGTGAGTCATTTCACAGGCTTGCCTCTTCTAGGCAAGCTTCCATTTACAAATATTGAAGAAAGGAAGAAGGTACAGAAAGAGTCAGAAGCAAAGGGTAGCAAAATGCCACATTCCTGGGTGAGAGTATGCAAGTGTCTTCCAATGTGAATTGCTGAGAAAGTGTAGAAAAACATGGCATAATAAGTAATGTCAGTGAGCTTCACACCCTGAAGCGTGGCAGAGTTTTCAGTGTGAGATAGATGGCTGATGATCCAAAAGCTACAAAGGGAATTTGGGGCAGAGCTAAAATCAGATGTTAGCTGATATCTAGCTTCCTCCATCTGCACCTTACCTCTCCAAAAAGCTAGATCAAAACATAGAAGTTCTGTGTTGCACTCAGTGTTTAAGAAAAACCAAATAACAATGAAAAATAAGGAATAACTGATGTGCAAATTGTTAAGTGCCATTTCTATACATACTATTAGCAAAGGGTTACATGCGTCGATGAATCAGCGCTTTTAATCAGATGAAAATACTTTTGAGCACAGTTCCAGTGTGATGAATATGCTAGAGTTGTAGATCACCAGGAAGAAAATTAATATTCTATGTATAATTATACACATTTCTTCTCAATTCTTTTTTTGAAGACAGCAAATAGGATTTAAAGCAACAGTCATTCACTTCACATTAGCACAAAGAAAATGTACAAGGAAGCATGCAACTGCCTGCCCCCCACCTGCCAGCTTTCAGCATCTTTCTAGAAGACATTTTCTACTTAGTTTGCTGTCTACTCCCATCTTGCTCCCCTGAGCCTGGTCCCACAGTTCCACTCAATATTCTCCTTCCATCGTTTTTCAGGCATGGAGAGGCTCTTGGCCTGCAGCAGGGCTTACAGAAGTGCAGTTACCCCCTGCTGCCTGTGGTGTTCCATTCTGTCCCTGTGATGAATGGTCACCCTTGATAATGTAGGTTTTTGTGGGTCCATGTATGATAAGGCCTGCACTGGATGGATATGTTGAATATTTCATTTGCAGTGTTTCTGAGAGTATATCTATATTCAGAGTCTTTGATGCTTTTCATTTGTTTCCAGTGGGCAATACTCTACCTTTTTGTACTTAACTACAAACTGTTCATCTTTAGCCTTGCTTGAAGAATATCTCAACATTTTCCCTGTCTCACCTTCACACTAGCTTGCCAGAACAGGCAATGATGTAGCTGTTTTCAAATGCGTACTCTCTTCCATCCAATTTCTATTTAGAATGAAGCATATGAGCCTTCTACTGGGATGAGGAGACATGTTGTTTTATCTCAGCCGTTTGACACCATTAAGATTGAACATTTGTGCTGTGTTTTTTTGGCATAGTAGCACAAGACATTTGAGGTAGAGTGTGAAGTGAGGTTTGGGCCAAGCTTGTGTTTCTGTAGGACAGGGTGAACTTGGGCTTCTGTAGACCATCCAGATATCCATAATAGCTTGCAGGTTGGATGCTCTGAAGTTCCTCACTTGCTATCAAATGAAGAGCTCAAAGTGCACCCCAAGGGATGGTTGGTGGCTAGTCAGCATAGAGAGTGAGTGAGGACACCCCCTGGGATGCTGATGCAAGATAACATAGATGTAATTGTTTCTGCATCTGTGGGTCAACGGTCATTAATTTGCATTCATTGACTGCTTGATACTGTCAAAGGTCTACAACATAGCAATCTCAATAATGTAAGAACAGCAGCCAGTCCTATTTCAAAGAACTAATTGGATGACTCATCTTAAACATCAATTAGCACGATCAGGTCCTTAGTGATGATTTTTGAAGCATTATTGTTAATTTTCTTGCTGGATTTTTTATAGCTGTCATCTGTTGCTATCAGACAGTGTTAATGTGATACACAGTGTGCTCTCTTTGTAGCAGCAAAATGAGAAAAACATTTCTGTACTGCACACTGATAGCTACTAATTACCTTTGCTGGGGAGAGCTGCATTCTGTGTTGAAGTATTTAAATACATAAAGTGGCACAAAATCACATTAGGCAAAACTGAAATAAACTCCACAATTTCTAATAAAAGACCTGGCTTCCTTTTTTTTTTTTTTTTTAGCTTTACAGGTCACTGGACTGTAGTCGTTTGCCACAGTGCATTCTTGCACAACTACCAT
>JBCJKH010033078.1:14441-46090 GCA_039877255.1 Loriculus beryllinus
CTGACACTTTAATAACATTACAGTATTTTGAAAAGGTTGTTCCATGAGCAGGTAGAAAGAATTAAACCTTATTTCCTTTGGAGTTATATCTTCAACCCATTCCCTGCTGTCCCCAGCCCCCTTCTATCTCCTATATGTCCAGTAAAACAAAAACTCCATGTTCTCCATGCTCTCTATATTCTTCTTTCCATGCTCTCTAGCTCTGTATTTTGCCCTGCCATCTGAGGAAGAGCCAACACCTATGGCATGGACATGCTGAGTAGTTTGCTAGTAGATGTATGATCTCTGAATAAGGTGGGTACTGCCAAGTGTAATGGACAATGAATCCTCCTCTGTGGCATGAATAGTCTTTCTCTTCTAGCAAGACAGTATTTTTCCCCTCAATTAAATGTGGAGGAAATTAATTCTGTTTGCTACTTCTGTGCCTCTGCTAGATGTGACTACAACTAACCCAAATGGTGAAGATTATCTCGGGGTGGGTGAAAAAGATGGGGAACGAAAGGAGAACTAATGGCCAGCTGAAGGGGCAGCCATGCAAACAGCATTATTTTTTAAGGCACACACATAAATCAATCTTAGAATGCTTCTTTAGCCAATTGCTTTAAAACTCTGGAATGCATATTATGCTGTCCTTCAGGTATGAAAATTATTTAATGTCAATGTTTACTGTAAACATTCCCTATCACTGGGAAAATAGGAGGCTCTATTTTATTGCTGAGGTATCAGTCAATTTCTTTCCAGTTGCCAAAGGAAAGAACTTCCATTATTAACTGATATGAATGAATATGTTTTTACAATAGTGTGTCCAATAGAAACTTCAAATACAACAGAGAAAACTGTGGCACACATATTTCATGACACAACCATGAGATTAAGGGGGGCAGTATTAGTTCAGAGGCTTTTGCTGGAGACATGTTAAAAACACAAGCTATAACTTGTACTGCTGAAGGATGCTCTTGTTAACTTAAGTCATGTGAAACCCCTTCAGTTTGCCAGTATTGTGCCCTGCATTGCCCCAGACTAGGAAAGTGCACTTCACTTAATATACATATAAAAATACTAAACAACATAAATTCTTCAGCAAGAGCTTGAAGCAGTATCTGTGCTACAATCACATATCACATTAACATTTGATGTTATTACTGCTTCGCAGGTGCAACAATCCTTGGTCCTTGCCCCTGTGGGAGAGCAGTGGTTGACTTCTATTTCTTTTTTTAACTGTTTACATTTTTACTTCAATCATAGTTTGTCTTATCTCTCCCTCTGCAGGAGGGCAATCATCAGTGAGATTTGCCGCGAATACATTGTGGCTGATGTATCTAATGGAACCTGCACTTATAGCCAGACCTGTCAATAACCCTAGCACCATTACAGTAGATAGCTTTTCACAAGATTGGCTTCTTCTTGCAAAGATTATTCAGTACCATATGCGCAAACAACAGCAGCCATTATTGCCCTTTATTTTCCACCTCTCCTTTCCTTAGACTAGCACATCTCTTTATTATTATTTGACAGCAATGAAGAATAGGCCAATCTTTGCCATCATTTGGCAACAACAATTCTTAGCACTTTTCATGTTCAAAGGGCTTTGCAGTCATTATCTAATTAATCTTCACAACAGCTCTATGAGGCTGATAAGAAAGGTTTAGCCTCATTTTATAGATAGGGAAACTGAAGCTGTGAGTTTAGCCGCTTGATTTTCAAAGGTGCTGTGCATTCTTGGCTCCCATTTAAGTTAATGAGAGTGCAGAGAGAGCAACATCTCTGAAAGTAACAGAGCTTGTGCAAGCCTGCAGAGGAGGTTACTATCAGCATGCAGTGGGCATTCCGTGGTCCCACACCAGTGCTCAGGCCATTTGGCCAGGCCTCCCTCAGATCTGGGTTGTGAGTGGCAAGCTGGCCATTACACCTTGTATAAGTCCCAGCTACCTTTTCATTTAAATGTTTCAGTGTCATGGAGTAATGTTTCAGAAACTCTGCACTTGAAGTTTCACCCCAGGGAGATTTTATCTGATCCGTCCTCACTCTAGAAAAATGCCTTTAACCTGTCAAAAGATGTCACTGTGCAATGTAAGCACAAAGTTTCACTTACGCTGGTTCACTTGCAGTTTTATGGCTACATTTCACAGAAACTGCACTTATTTTGAAATACTCCCTAAGCACTAAGGACCGTAGACAGTATGGATTCACTAATGCTTTCCTAATTCATGGAGGTGGCTGCTTTACCAGTCACTATCAGATCCTTAATCAGCAGAGTTGTAAAGCTTGTAGATATTCAGTAAAAGTGCTTAATAAAAATCATTTAATTCTAAATTACAAGAGTGCACTTAACCCTAAAGATATTAAAACTGATTGTTTGACGCACTGCATTGAGTGGTAGAAATTTAAAAATAAAAGCTTTCCTTGCTTGCATCAAACTGCATAAATCTTCTAGCCTTCATATCCTAGTGTCATGATATTATGCTGTAATAAACTATTTCATTTGAGAGTTTTATGCTGTAAATACAAAGTACTTCAACCTGACTGGTGATAACAGGAGGATCTGAATTTTGAAGAAAAGAGACAGTATTACGGCTGGCTTTCCTATTATCCCTTTCTTGAAGGTCATCTGTCTCTGACGGTGTCTTTTCAGGGGTGGATTTGCAAATCCATCCTACAGCCTGGCTGGTGTTGCAACATACTGGAGTGCTGTAGTAGTTGTTAGATACTTTTGGTAATAAATTATAAATCATAGGTGTCCCCCCTTTGTAAAATGCACCATAAAAATATTTATATTCATCCCTATCTGCATGGATCAGTCCCCCCCTGGCACGTATGCATGCACACACACACACACACACCCTATTAAGGTGGTCACCTTCTTTTCAAATCTCTTCCACCAGTAAACATTTAGAAACTAGACCAGCAAAATCCAGGCACTGGGTGGGCAGAGATGTTTGCATTTACTTTCCTCATATGAAAAGTAATAAATCAGCATATTTATACCTCATGTAAACTTTTTTCAGTTGAAATGAATTTGCAGTTTGTTTGCTGTCAAAATGTACCCTTTTTGGACAACATCTGTAGTAGGGATTATTTTGAAAAAATAAAAACCTTAATATTTTTACGTGGTTAGTAACAGAATGATTTCTTTTTATCCAAACTCAACAAATGTTAGTATTTTATTGTTAGGAAAAAAAAAAGAAAAAAAAAAAAAAAAGAGGAAAGAGCGGTGATGGATGTGTCTGGATTTTGATAAAATGCTATAACTTATGAATATGTGTTCATTTTTAGAGCAAAAAAAATCTTAAAGTTCCAGCACTTTTTCCATGTTAACAAAAATAATCTTTCTTCCATATTCGTTGTGCAAATAACCATCACAGAAATATTTTTAAATATTTCTTCCCCTAGCTCTTTACATATTGTCTGTCTTCCTGGATATGATGCAGGTTTTGCCTATGTACTTGGGAGCAGGACTGATCTGGGTGTCACTCTATCACAGTTCTGTATTTCTCTCACTGCTGATTTTGTTTGTATTTGGCTTCCTTCGTTTTCTAGCTTTGTAGCCAGATGTTTCCAGACGCATTTTCTGATATCTTTAATAGAGCATTCATGGGTTATGGAGTGTTTTACTTGCCTAAATTGGAGTATGCAGGAAGGTGTGGGTTTTATTTTCTCTGAAGTCCTCCAGAACTGTGATATGAAATCTATCGGTTTACCACACTGATAATTGCTTGTAATATGAGGTTTAATTCCATCTTACAGTGTTACAAATCTCTCACAATTATAAAATTATTTGTCTAAAAACTTTTATGTGTTCCAGTCATTTTGATTTCCCTTATTCCAAAATAGAATTTAAAGTCTTGGGAACGAAGTCAAGGAGTCATATGCTTTTTGATTAGGTTTTTTTTTTCTTGTAATGTTTTCTGATGAATTTGTACAGTATGTTTGATTGCTTAATTGTTTAATTTTGCCTTCCATAAACAAGATTAATTGCATTTTGCTAGCCTGAATAAATATATACCCATTATAGTAAATAAGCAAGTACTGACATTCTGCATCTGAGCTGTAATGAAAAGACAGATAGAAATGGGCGCACTGCAATCCTCAAACTGTTCCTGACACCTCATTGCACATTGTCGGAATAAAAATGGAAGATTTTTAAAAGATTATTGCTCAGGCTTGCAGCCTCTGACAGCAAGGAGACGACAGGCAGGCGCTGATTTAGAGATCTGCCTCTTCTCTCCCATCACTGTTGAGTCCATTGGGGCAACCTCCTCTTTCCTGCAGGTTTGAAAGAGGAATAGGATTTCACCACCCTTTAAAGTACTCTAAAGAGAATTCCTACCACATTTAGAGGTCACTGAGCTTCAAAGATGCCACGGTCAAGGTTCAGGAAGGCTGCCAGGCTTTGTGGATCTCCCATCACACACTTAAAGCCTCATTCTCATCGCATCGTACTGTTATACTTCATGTAATGGAATTGACTCAGTCCACAGTGCACTGCTCGACAGATAATGGCTTAAATATTATATATCATGAGGGATGAAGTAAGGAAAAATTACTAAAATCTCTATTGATAAGACCCATACTAACGAAAATTGCCATACAGTAATAATCTAATTCAACAAAATATTAACTTAGCTTAATTTACTAATTTAAGCACTCACACTCATGCAAAAAATATTTCCATTCCCCTGACTCCCAAGCACCAGACTAAATTAGTTAATCAAGGTTTGCACGTAGCTGGTTAATTCTGAACCAGTGTTTACCCCTTTCACACAAAACAAATTATAAACTTAGCTGTTTTACACTGGATAAGCACTGTCAATACAGAATAAAATAGGTCTTTTAAAATGGCAATTGAAACATTTTAGATGAATTTGATTGTCCTGACTCTGCTCCTTTTTATCCCCTTTATCAAAATACCAGGTTCAGTGCATGTAATCAGAGTTTACAGCAGATATGTACAGGGTGACCAGCTAGCTTAAGATAATGTTAACTACAATTGCACTTATTTTTATCATATTAAGAGTTTAACATTTCAGGAGAACTATAGTAAATTAACTGAATACATGTATTAATAATTTAGAGAATTGTTAACTTAAAAAAGCATAATATTTGTGTTCTACATCTTGCATAATTTTCCATATTTTTTTCACGTGGAATTCAGTTTGCAAGAATTTGCCACCTTCAGCTCCTGATAATTTTGCAAAAAGATATATGGCTATATAAAAGATATGTGGACATTTAAAGGACAAAATAGTAGCAGGAAAATTATTAATTCCTTGTTTATATTTATATAAATGTACATTTATACCTGAATACTTTAGATTACTAGAAAAGAAAAAATCTGCTATTCACTGCAATTGTTAGGAATTTTTTTCTGCTTGTCTACTTTTTGCATTTAGGTTAGACATTTAAAAATTATAAAATTAATTTCACTGCAGCTTATTATGAGCTTCTCTATTTACTTCTTAGATTCTAACAAATACTTTTGCCATATTAAATATTTCTACTGATTATTTTGTTTGGAAAATTTACTCTTACAAAAGCACAAGTTTGGATTGGATTTTGAAATTTAGTCCACAGCTAGCAATTTAATGAGTCAAATCAAAATTATTTGCCAGGCAATGCCATTCATCACAGTCTCTTTTAAACCCATACACATACCCTTGATACTCAATGTGAATGCTATGTGACACTAATTGCATAATACAGAAACTCATCTCTGTCTGCTTGAATTTAAAAATAATTTCTTAATACATGTGTTCGAAAATGTTCAGAGTAGCTTAGTGACCACATCCTCAGTTTGTGTAAATTAGTATAAAATCACTGATCCAGAATAGTTATTATTTCAATGGCATGAGAAATAATGTATTGAGTTTTCATTCCGAGTTTTTCTTTATTCAGCTCTATCAGATGTATAATACTAAACTTTTGAATAATTCCTTTTTAAATTAAACAGTGGATTCATATCTTACCAGATTTATGAGTCATTTATATTCCAGTAAGGCACACTACCCAAATGGCTATGTATACAATTTTGATGAGCTGGTAGTTTAAGTACAGAGATAATACAGAGAGCTTTTTCTGAAGTGGGTATGGGGATATTAGTACAGTTGGTGTTTAAATATATTTTCAATGTGAAATAGGAAAGCTGGAATGAAATCAGTTTTCCATTAGAAATCATAAAAAGTTTTAATCTGAAGTTTTTCAGAATGATGTTGATGCTATGATAAATCCACAAGCATGGTGATGCAAAAATTACTGGGAACTATATACTAAGTACTAAATTTATGTGTAGGTAGTGCATTTGAGTTCATTGAAAACTAAATATGGGTTGTGGTGGCAGGATTACCCCCAAATACTGTAAAAATAGAAATCTGAGTTTCACAAGAAATTCACTATTACGGCAGTTTTCTGGAAAGCCACTAGGTGGAAGTTATTTTCTTACTGAGCAATTTCATTCCACTCACAGAGGCCATTGCTTTCTAATACAAGGCTGTAAAGGAGTAATTTTCCTTCAATATTATCCATGCTAGAGTTTCAAGCAAATACTTAGCACAAGAACTTGTCATTTGAAAAGTTCTGGAATATAAAGCCAGAGCCTGTCTCTAACACTTGGCAGGAGTTATTCTACTAATATTAGTGCAATTAAATTGATAAAGAAATTACCAAAGTAGAAATGATCAAGCCAAATACAGGTGGAAAATGGCTGTAAAACTAATGATAGATGGAGAAAGAAATTAAGCACAAGATAGTATAAAATCTGAGCAGAAATTAAGAAAAAGAAAAGACATGGGTAAAACTGTGGAAGGGAAAAGCTCTTTCACCAAGAAAGATTCCAGTTTTTTGACATCACTATTTTTGTTTTATAAAATCAATGTTAAAACACAGGCTTCCTGGTAAATTATTCTAAGTTTTACTTTCCAGTCTTTTCTGAACTTGTCAGTACAAAACTCAAAATAGCAGTGAACTTTGCACTTCGGCTTGAACTCTTCAACTGTATTTGCAGAAAAGTTGAAAGGCTTGTGATTTTGAATGGGTTACTGAACCACTTCTAAGGAATAGAGCCTTCCTCACCATGCAGAAGATGGGGACTGGTCTTTCCTAAGTTTGCCCTTTGCTTTCTAGTAGTTGTAATTCCACTGATGTTGATAGATTACTATTTGGTCCTGTGCCAAAAAGGATATGAACAGCAGAAGGTTGTGCTTGCAATCTCTATTGCAGCTATTGATTTCTTCTCCTTGTGTAGCCATCACTGAAGAAGAGGGTGGAATACAGCACTGAAAAATGGCACAACTTGTGTTTCATGTCAAGAGGAAAATTTGGGCAATTCCGAAATATTTTGTGCCAAGGCATATGATGAAGAGTGCAGAGAACCAGAGCAGAGCGTACAACCCACTTTATGTGGTCTCCGGAAGAGAAGGAAAACAACTGATTGCGAAGCATGCAAATATAGAAATCATACTTTGGTGTAAAGCGCACTGCTGGGAATACCATGTGTTTAATGTGGATAGACTAACATATCTGAAAAACATCACTTTGCATGGCAAAGTTTTGTTGTTGCTGTTGTTGTTGTTGTTTGGTTTTGTTTTCTTTGGTTTTGGTTTTTAATTGAGTAAGTTCAAAGCAAAGAATTAATTACCAGAGACTTCTCACATTTGAGAAAAAAACAACTTTACCTTTTCAGCCTTTCTATTTATAAGGAAAAGAAGCAACATTGTTATGTTATGTATTAAATACAAAAAAATCAAGAAACTGATAAACTTGATAGTATAAATAAACAAAAAATACTGAAGGAAATTATTATAACCTTATAATGACTTTTAGCAGGATGGAAAAAATTGAAGTTCAGCAAATTACTCTGAAGTCTTCCACCATTTTCTCATATAAGGATTTATCATGTATGAACAATATTGGTTAAAAAAATTTGTATAAGTACTATTTCTAGTTAATGCAATTGTACAAGTCATGAAATCAGGGGAGCTGAAATTCGTTCTATGAATGTTAGCAGTGGTTAAATACATGCTAATAACCAATACAAATACACTTGCAGAGCAGAAGAAAGAAAAATCTATTGAAAAAGCCAAGATAGGGGCAAACAGTTTAGAAAGTGATTTTTTTAAGGACTTTTTCCCTTCCGACATGAACCTCATCTTTCCAAATAGATTCTTTCCATGAATCATTTGGAATAAGAAGAGAAACAGATATGGGGAGACAAAAGTCAGAGACAAGCTAAATGCATACTTACTCCAGACTACAATCAGTTCTCTAGAAAAGCCATTTAATGATACTTGAGACAATGGGTCTGATCTCCTCCTCTGCCATAGCCACACTGAAATGCTCCCACTGTAATGGTTTCATAGCAGCCTGGTTTCTGCCTCAGCCCATCTTTCACCCTTTGTGGGGATGTAGCCTATGTGCCTCATCATGGAAGATGATGTGATGTTCAGGACAGATTAAATTAAAATTAAATAATTCAGATGACAAAGCTGGAGGCGTTTTAGGCAATTAAACTTTTTAAGCTTTTTTTTTCTTTGTTGCATTCATATAGCATTTTTGACAAGCTGTGTCAGTTTTCCAGGCTCTCTGCTGGAGAACAGATCCTTCTACAGTGTCTCTAAACAATGAAATGAGGCTTGCCTGGTGGGGAGATCTAGGAGTCCTGATTCCAGCAGAAATGCGCAGGATCTAGGATACCAACTGTATGACAATAATCCTCTATACTTTGAAAGATCAAGTGAAGATGGTGTGTTAGGACTTCTGTACCTTCTGTCCTATAGTGAAAGCACTCTGACTTTGAGGGCCTTTCTAAGCTGTACTGATCTAAATGTTCTCAGCAGTAAACGTGGGGCAGAGCTGGTAGAGGGTGGGTGAGGTGTCTGTTGCAGTGGTTGGCACTTCAGGGGAGGACAGGAAACCCCAGGGATTTCCAAGGTTTTGCAGAGTGGGTGTGATGTGGCAACATCAATGAGGAAGGTTAGATAAATGCAGAGGAACTGGAGAACAGGAAGAAGCTAGGAGCAGGTCAGAAACTGGACAGGAGGATGTGAGTAATGGCAACTGTCAGTGAGGATGAGACAGAGAGAACTTCAAAAGGGGACATGAGAACATAGGACAGCTATGGGGACATGAGAAAGAGCAACAAGTGCAGAAGCTGTCTGTCTGAGGTGGGACCCAGGGAACCAGAACTTCAGATGACCTTCTAATCCACCTTTCAATCAGCTTCAAAAAGTTCTGTTGCTCTAAATATTTCAGTTCACCTAAAGAACCTGTTCTCTGTGAGGCCATGCAATGGCATACAATGCAAAGTTTGGTTTTCCAAAGTCTAAGATTTTATAATCTCGGAAATTATTTAAAAAAAAAAAAAAAAATCCATATGTAAAGAGTCAAACACTCAAAATAAAGATTTTCAGAATTAAGACTGCTTTTGTTATTAAGAGTATAATAATACTCTCTAAATCCATGATTTTGTAACCTTTCTCAGCATGAGACACCTTAACTTCATTTCACTGTACATAGGGGCTAGTCTGAGAATGAATCCACATTATGTGCTTCAGGATACTATCACCTTAATAACTCAGTCTCATTCATTACTGAAATCTGAGGAAGCAGGAACATGGTGAGAAAGGGAATTGGAGGAGGGAACACTGAGTGCCCTGATGAATAAGGAAATGAAGCACTGTCCTAATGAACTGTTTCATATGCCAAATTCTGCCATAGAATTCCTATGTGATTCTGAGAAGTCACAAGGCACCATTTTCACAGAAGTCAACTATTTTGTCACTTTTTAAATACCATATTTGTGCTTCACTGTTGTACCAAACTGCAATCTTCGCATCTTAGAGCCCTTAGAAGCTCTACTGTAAAAATTAAGTGCCTTATGAGGTTAAGATACAACAAAAATAGGTTCTTGGTCCTTCAAACCAGGCACACACATATTCTTGTCACCGCCAATTTGGGCTTTAATGTCAGAGCCTATATCTGCATTATGGAATTTCAAAGTGCTGGAGAAAACTTTGCAGAGGTGCCTGTACATCAGCCCCTTTTTCTAGCATCATTTTGCTTGAAATAAACCCATAAATCTGGGCAGAGTCATTGTCACATTCCCTTACCTGGACAATCAGGTTGTACCAACGGGATGCCCTTTTCCTGCCTTTTGCTTACCCATCTGGAACACAGGAAGGATAATGTCTCCCCTCAGGGAAGGATCAGTACAGGTCTTAGCATTTCTGAAGAACTTATAACTAGGTCTAAAAGGCACTTAAATCAGATGCTTCTCCTGCTATCATGATGTAAAGGCCTCTATGACGAATCTGCAGGATTTGGCTTCTGTGTCTATACTAGTGTTAATTCATGAGTTCTGTCTTTCCTGAATCAAACCACATTGCACTACCATGACTAGACTACTTTCAAACCTGAGCTGCTGAGTCTATATAGAGCTTTTCTCAATTGCGCGGATGTACTAGTCCAAGTCAATATTGGCTAGATCAGGGATCTTTAAAGAGAGCAAACTAAGGCAAGCTGTGTGGTGGGAGAAGATAATTTTGGTTAGATAAAGCTTTTAAAATGCTGACTTGTCTTTGGGTACACAGTCCCTTCTGTGTGAAATGGAAACAGGATCTTCTCAGGTACCAGTGGATGCTGTACGATGAAGGCTGTTTTATAACTCAGTCACAGAAGATACTGAATGAGGTTTGCATAGACAGGCACAGTGAGGTTTTCATTAGCTTTTGAGAGCTTGTCTTTTGCATTCTTTCAGTGTAGCCTTGTCATATATATATTGATAGGAAGGCTATGGAATTCTTCCTTAATACCTGGAGTAAAACCCAGTACTTCATCTCCTCACCGATGAAACTGCATCATACCTTTTCTGCATTACCCACATTGCAACCTTGCAATCCTTTTAATTTGTATTCCACAAAGTACTGCACCCAAAAAAGCACTGCACACTCTGGACTCACTCCTGTTGATCCTCTTCAATGAAATGAAAGTGATGGCTTCTGTGAAAGAGGAAGTATTGCTGGGAGCGACATATGAGCATTGATCAGAACAATGTAATGGGTAAGCAGCTGAACCTTGAAGGGAATCTCCATTGAAGTAAAATACAATAGGAGAGGCTAATTCAATTATCAACTGATGCTTGTTGATTGAACAAACTTTACTGAATTATTAAAAACAAAAAAAAAAAAAGGCAGAAAATACACAGCTAATGAACACATTGGCAAAGACAGACACACGTTAACACCTTGAGTCAGTACAGTTTGCCTTAGATTTTAGGCTTCCCATCTTACTGGTGGTGTTTTTTTTCTGGCTCCTTCTCATCTTCTATACTTTCTTCCACAGATGAAAATGATCTAACATGGCTAAGCATCTGAAAGTATTTTCACACCACCCTACTAGCCTATGTATTTCTAATACCCTCCTGTACAATCTTTTCTCCAGAGCTGCTGCCCTCAAAGCCTTGAGTTACATACAGACTTACCTATTTTATCCCTGGCACCATTACATTTTATTCCTGGCACTATTACATTTCATTCCAAAGAAAGATGCAAGCATTCATTAGGCTGAGGTGTGCCAGGCCGCTAACTAAAACACGCTATTAACCAGACTAAGGAAAAGCAGAATTTGTATATCGCACAAATACATCTAGTTCTTCAGCAGCCCTCCTACTCAGACCAAAGCAGCCTGAACAGTGATGGCACCAATTTAAATGTATTAGAAAAACAAGCCCATTCATTCCTATTAAAACTTTATTATAAGGCAGCTAGTCAATCATTACGGTCACTTTGGGCAGCAGTAAGAATAAAATGAGTTGAGCACCAGAACACTAGGTGTGATCATTTTCACTATTAAGACAAAAATCTTACCAGGGTCAGCCAGAGTACTTTAAATCTAGTTAATGTAATTTGATCTGATTTTTGAAAAGGTTGTTAAGACAACAAACAAGCAAAAAACAGCGGGAAAAATTTATCCTTATTTCTATGTAAATGCATTACTTCATCCTTATGAGAACATCCATTACTGTAGCACAAAACCATTTTTTTTAGCTTAACAATAAAAACAATTTAACTTAGCTCATGTCAAAGTTTATCGTATGACTTTAAAGCATCTGTTAACTTTAACAGCATAAATGAAATCATCACTGAATATGGCCTCACAAGGCAATTTTTTTTTTTAATGTTTAAACCATTCTTTTCTATACCCCCTTGTCATTAACTGGTAAATCAGTAATTTATTTCCTATTAGAATTTATATAGTTTGCAGCAATTAAGAAGAAAAGCATAATTGCTGACAAACCCAGGGCACTATTTAAATCACTTCCTTGTTGACAACATATTTCTCCTTCCTAAAACTGAATGTCACTGAAATCTGATTTGTACAGAACCCTTGTGGACTCATCATTCAAATGTACTGCACCTGTCACCTGTGTGCTAGCATTCTGCTAAGGATCAATTTACATAACCTCATTTAATGGTTCATAAATCATACCCATTAAGCCCAGCTAACAGGAACCAAGGGTTCTAATTTATGCTGCCTTTCATAGCAGAAAATTGGGAGGCTGGAGCCTGTGGATAAAGAACCCAGGTCTTGCCTTTGATTGTTGATTGTGATGGTAAATGTATGGATGATGAGAACAGATTTTCACTTTATTGATTTCCTGCCAAAGCACAGCATGCTTTATTGTGAAAGGGGGCCTTTTGGCAGCAGTGCTAAAAGTGGCAGTTGTTTAGGAGCCCTTTGCCAAGATGACATCTAAGACAATACTGAGTGGTAAATACTAAAATAATATCAAGCTGAAATGTTAATTTTTAAAAGGAAACCTCCCAAAGGTTCATAAAATCAATGATGTTTTCTACCCCAGAGCACCTAACTGATAAACATGAAGCCAGGTGATTACTGTGGGGCATTAATTTTTTTAAAAATCTATTTTTCTTAAATTCTTTATTCTATTATAAATTATTCATGGCATTTCAGTCAAAGTAATGCAGATGTTGAAACCCGCTGTAGAGTGACAGTTCAGCCAGAGTTGTGAGCTGGGCCTGTCTTGAGCTTTGTACTCTGATCCTCCCTTTGATTAAATACCTGGAAATAGCTTTTTCTGTCATTTGATTTTCCATTTTTAAGTTCTATTATTTAGTAGGTGGCTGCGTGCCGTAGTTAGTGTATTGCCAAATGGCATATGCATATGCATAGGCATAGAGCAGTCTTCCCACATGAATTTAGGCAGGGTCTCAATATACCAAAAATAGTCTTGGTACTACTTTCTAAAATGAAACAAACTGTGCTGGTTTGTTCCCCTTGCCTCATTTAAATTGCACCCCTTCATTTCAGCTCACTCTCTAAATTTCTGCTTAAAAGTAAGAAACCCTGCTTTTCTTTATCTTCACTTAGGACAGACTGATTCTCAACAACTGGTAATTTAATCACTACTCCTGCAGATGGACAAACAACTTTGTAGGACTGAGATTACAGTTTGTTTCTTCTGCCAGCCCTGATACTGATTTGATAAAACAAACAACGTGCTTGGGCTTTTTATTCTTTTCTAAATACACTTTAGGAATTAAGAGCTTTATCTTGGAAGATGGTCTAGGGAAATACTGAAGCTCCTGAATAGCTTTGATAAATAGCAAGATAACTTGCTCAGAAAGAAAACACAACCCAGTGGCTGGGGCATTAGCTGGGCTGGGCAACTTCCTGTTGAGGTCCAACATAGATTTCCCTTCTGACTTTGAGAAATTCACTAGAATCCTATTCACAAACTGCACTTGTCTTGTTCAGTAAATTTCTAGTATAAAATACATAAATAGTCAAAAGAGGAGTTATTAAAACCCTACTACTTGCCTTCCACTCCCATTTGTATTGTCCTGTCAAGTTGAGCTGCAGAATCCTGTCTTTTTATGTGCTGCTTTCATCTGGTAGCTATCTATCACAGCTCTGCATGATGGAGAGACCTCTCCAAGCCTAGAACAAGTATTCCGGTACTTTGAGATGGACTTTCTAAGTCCTCAGCTGGGATAGAACACAAATAAAAATCTCACATAGTGTATCAAAATCCTCTACTTACATTATGAAATGCGCTGTATTCTTTTCTGTCCATGTTTATGCAGACCTTTGTCTTATAAGTGTGCTCTATGAGATCTACATAAACAACATCCAGGAATGGCAGACAAGGGAACACTTTGTAGGTCCTGATAGGCTTTAGTTTACCTCTACTGAGATGAATATTCTTGGCATCCCAGCACTTACAGAACCAAAAAAGTAGAAAATTACGTGGATGTTAGGCACCCTCATGGACAAGGATTTTGAGGATTTTAATCCTGGGCTTTGAGGGAGTAACGGTTGTCCCTTCAACAGCTATGATCTTAGATCAACCTAGATCTTCAAGCTCCAAAAGTAAGTTTTGGTGAATATTACTTGGGCAGATTTACACATTGCCATTGTGAGCTTCCCCACCTCATCCCTTTCCTTCAAGTAACTAAGTCTGTAGCAAAATGGCAAAACGAATATGAGGCTGTACCTCAGCCATTCTAGTTCCCAGCTTTGCATATTGACTTTACGTCTGTTGGAGTTTGCACTGAGACTGTAATATGAAGTGTAGCAGCTGGGAAATGAGCACACATTTGATTCAAACCTCTCTCTTTCTGCAATGGTGGCAGCAACTTCTGGCAAAGGAGAAGAGAAAATAGATAGGACAATGTCTTAAACTACCACAGTTGCTTACTGTTCTGTACAAAAGTGGATCGCTCAGCCTCCATCTCAGTTTAAGTTTGCAAAATGGGGAGTGCTGTAGAAACTAGATACACTTAAAAGGATAGGAGCAATTAAGACCACATTAATATCTTAGATTTCTTCTCTCAGTAGCAGCATATATTTGTTTTGCGGTAGTGAAGCCTGAATGCTAATTGTTTTGTAGACTGCAGTCCTACGTTGGTTTCTTTGTCTCATGAACTCTAATATTATTTTTTAGAGATGGAAACTGTTGAGTATCCTCCAGTTATTCTAATGCACCTGAGTCCTGGATTCAGACATCCCTACTATTCAAGTCCTTGGCCTTCACTTAAACAGAAACCAACAACCCTACTGAAGAGAGAGAAGGACTTGTAAGCTCAGTCTACATGCTAGTAGGTTCATGTCACTGTACTGAATTTTTATTTGTGACATAAATAATATTTCAGTTCAAGATCCCAGAGGTGAAGGGTTTTAAACTCAGACTTAGCCCTACCAAAAAAAAGTACTTTGCTGCTGGAGATCTGCTATTCAGTTTCAAGGTCCTATTAATCAAAACAAAACAAACACAATACCACAGCCCACAAAATACTATTTTGGTTGTTATTTATATGAACATTATTTATTTTTCAGATGCAGGAGTGAGCTGAAGTTTATTGAAGGAAGCATCTCTGCAGGTGCCTGGGGATGTCACTGGCAAATCTTACTGATCTGCTTTAAGGTATAACCACATACAGACGTTCCCACGCCTTCCTCACAAAGTTGCTGCTGCTGTAGTAACAAAACAGAAAAGCTCATGTGATTGATTACCTTTTAAGTTCACTGTTTGAAATGCTATCATTTTCCTCCTTTCCTGTGGAGGTCATAACAGAGCAATGGAGATAATACCTCAGGAGGTTTGAATGTCACAAATATGTTTTTTGGAATCCATAGTTTCTGCAATAACTTTGTTTATTTAAATGAAATAACAATTGTTTTGTTTTAATAAGGACTAAAGCAGATCAAGACCAATTTTAACCTCTGCAGAACATTTCTTCCCACATACTATTCCTTCAAAGCTTAAGCACACAGCCTAACAGATCGCAGCAAGCCCACTGACATGGCTAGATCCACAACTTACATAAACTCCATTCTAATCAACAGGACTCCATGACTTGCAGTAGATTGCAGTTGATCTCCACAAGTGCAACAAAGCTGATGAAAGACACTGTAGCCACCATTTAAGTCAATCATGTTTCTCCATTTGACTTCAAGGCAGACAAGGCTTCACGCTACAGCATTCCTATGTAATATCAGTGGCATTAATGGGTATATCCCATGGTGCATAAGACTACTCAAGAGCACAGCAAATATATGGTCTGAATGCCCAAGGTACACTGTACCACTGGACCTACCCATGTGTGTATAGACCTATTTCAGTGTTGAAATATGAGAGTGTTGGGATACTGGAATGGGTTGCCCAGAGAAGTTGTGGATGCCCCATCCCTGGAAGCGTTCAAGGCCAGATTAGATGGAGCTTTGAGCAACCTGGTGTAGTGGAAGTTGTCCCTGCCCATGGCTGGTGGATTGGAAGTTGGTGATCTTTTAGGTCCCTTCCATCCCAAACCATTCTATGATTGATTCTATGATTTTTTTAAGAGAAAGCTAGTTTATTGGAGCTATTTAACTGTGTCATTCAGAGTTACCATATCTGTTACTTTTTCCTTTCCTTGTCTTTGGAATACAGACAGGCAGATAACTGATATTTAGGGCTCTGACAGAGTTGTTGCTGGCACATTAAAATTAGGCAGCTAATACTACTCTTGAACTCTCCAAGGCAGAGTTGTCCAGTATGCTTATAAATCAGCTGTGAAAAGTTCACATCCTCAGACTGTTATGTTATAGGCAACACAAATTATGAATAGTTTGATCTACCCAGTGGCTTGTGGTGGGTACAGCTGATGGCATTTGCCAACATAGTTAGAAATTAATCTTTATCAGCAGAAACCAGGTATAACTTAATTGAAAATTATATATAATCCAAGTTCAAAACTGGTGTAAATGGAATAAGGTAATTCTACAAATAGAAGACACTATGTAAAGCAGCAAGAAAAATCCAATACCTGACCTATTTTTTAGTTTTAATGGAGGTTAAATAAAACAGACTACACAATATTTTTGAGTCAAGTGGGGAGCAAAAGTACAGACTCTGGTTCAGATCTAACATGAGCTTAACTTAATTAAACTTTACAGTATACAAGTATAATCATACTCAAATGCTGTCTCTTAAATGCAAAGATCATTGTACTTGCAAAACTACGGCCAGCTATACCCTTTCAGCCATGATCCTGCTGATACGGTACTTCATCCTTAATTGAGACATGTCGCAAGGTTATCCTGAGAACATAAAAAGTCTCAACTTAAACACAAAATTCCAGGAAAATCCCTGTCACACATACTAGCAGACATTCTACATGGGCTCTTGTCTTGCAACATTTCTAGTCCACAGGACAACTCTGTGTGGCATACTGAAAATTAATTGAACAATTTCTCTAGTGTTTAGTATTTTTTAAACATTGGAAATAAAAGAATCCCAAGTTATTCTACTTGATTCAACTGCATTTCTTAAGAGGGAAATAAATTTACTTTTTGAGGTCACAGAAGCCTAAATAATATGAGGGGGTTTAGCTTTTTTTTCTACAGGTGAAAAAGATTTCTGTAATTGCTTTGCCTATCCTCCTGCTGCTCTTCACTCCCCATAGTACTTCCTCAATATGTAGTCTAATTTTTATGAAATTATTCAGAAAGTTTGGAATTCTTTAAAGAGAGATTTCAGATTCAAGCTGAGAAAGTAGGCAGCTGGGCAGGGGTATAAAATTAAAATATTCCCATTGCCAGTAAGATTGTTGTATGACATCAGCCATGAAGCCACAAGACATGAAGGCTAACATAGGAGAGATACTGTAGAGCTAGGTCTCCTAATTTTGATACTCACAGAACTATTCCTTTCTCTGAGGCTTTTAAATTCAAATCAAACAATCTACAAGCTAAGAAGTGTGCTGAATTTGTTTTAAGAGAAATACAAGGGGCTTTTTCCTAATATCTTCCTTCTTCCTTTTTAAGATTTTCTGGCCTCCCAGCTATAGTGCCTAAATTAATAAGTATCTGAATGCAGCTATTTGTGTGATTACTCAAACTGCACTGATGGAGTTAGCATGCAAACTCCATTCCAATAAAAGCAGGTTACTCCTTTCGTAAGAGATATAAAGATGTAAATTAGATTAATTTCAGTAGTGGGTAAGTCCCTTTAGAAATATGACTTCAGATAATTCTGATATACCTGAAAGGTGAAAAGGTTAATTCATCTTCATGAGAAATATAGGCTGTGTTCAGTAAGATCTAGTGTTAACTGCATTTCAGAATAGCTTCACTTGTTAAACATATTTGTGTACCTGTAAACATAAATCCTATAAAGTGTAGTTAGATATTGTTTATTGACCCACTATTGCAGTTGCTACTGCAACTACTGGGTCTTACATGCGATAAATTGTGAAAAAGAAATTAAATGCCTAGCCCTGTGAGATAGCGACTACCTGTAGTTCCTGTTGACTTCAGTATCTTTTAGAAATCATCTTTAAGAGCCGTTTAAGAATTGAGATAAAGGTTTACCACGGACCTCTGTTCTCTTCATCCCTAAATAGAAGAAAAAAATACCCAAGCCTGACACCAGAAGGTAGATTTGTCTCAAAAGTATCAGTAGCTTTATCATGCACATGATATCTTTAGACTGATTTGAAACACTTTTCATGTGACCTACAAGATCAATATCGATCACAGTGCACGTTAATGGTGGAGCTTCTCTCTCTAAACATTCTCTTAACATTCTTTCAGTGTATTTTTCTTTAATTCAATTTGGTTTGTATACTTGGGAGCAAGGATTAGATCTTTTCTTGTTGGGATTTTTTTACAATTTAAAGGATTTTAATTCAGCTAATTCAATTGCCAAAGTGTAGAAAAAGCTCAGACTGTCATGGGCCCTATCCATTCATGGTGGAACTGCAGGATACAGCAGAATTACACCACCGATGAATTTTGCTCATTGTGTTTCTTCCACTTAAATTTAATCAACCCTTTGTGAACCTCTTTCATTTCAATGGCATTATATGAAACAACTCAATGTGATGCAATTGTTGAAATTGCGTTGATTCTTCTGGAGATGTAGATATCAACACAAGTCTGTAAGATCTTGTTTCCTTTAAGGTTACTAAAATAATTGTATTTTTATTTAATGCTTTTAGGCTTTTAGGTAATAAAATATCTAAATGAATTTATATGCTAAACCCAGAGTTAAACTGTATGAACTCAGTATTATATTATTGCTCTCTGTACCAGTATCACTGAGAACTGAATCAAAGCTTTTCTTTGCCAACTGTGAATGATTGCACTTATGAAATAAAATGTACTCATCCAGACTCCAAATCATTATTATATAAAATTCTGACAATTTATTTTGATATGTTTGATGAATTAGGAATATTTCTTTGGATGTAGTCTTAAAGTAAATTGAGAATACTAAAAAAATTATACACTTCCACCTAGGGACAAAATGTTGCGCTTCTAAAGACACTAAAGAATTCATATTAAAAGTTTGGTTGGTAATAGACACTTAACAGTAACATATAAAAGGGATCACTATAAATATTATCTGCTGCAGTTGTGAAGAACTCCTTTTGTCACTGTCGGCTTCTGGGCAGAAAAAATTATTCTGCAGTTCTTCCAACTGATGATGTCAAAGCACTGTGCAAACATTAGTGCTGAAATTAACAGTTAGAGCAATTGGCTCAGCATAAATCCAAGGTTATTTCTCATTCTTCCCCTTTTCTTTCAAGCATGGTACTGCAACCATCTGCTTCAGAAATGCCAGGTCAGTAATTAAATAGGTCTTCAAAATGGAGACACCGGTCAGGTTATTTCTGCTTGTTCTGAGTTCCCTATTTTTTTTCATCCTGACCTCATAAAATGCTTGTGTTGGAGAAGATGTTTTTTCCTCTAAAACAGATCCCCAAAGGTACTTCATCTTTGTGACCTAACTCCAGGGAGGCTTATAATTGAGGGATCTGAGCTAACAAGGTTTTTCCTGTGGTCCATTAACAGGTTTCAACAGGTGAGTCAGGAAAGTGCCTTCTCTTCTTCGGAGCTTAGGAAGGCGTCTACCGGCTGGTTGATCCCTTAAAATTCTTTCCTCAGTATCTGAGTCTCTCCTGAACATGGAAAACATCCAGTGTCCCCTCAGAGCTGAAAGTTTGCAAGGATTAACCTTGGAATGTGTTCTTCAGGAACCTGGAAGGGTCTGGACTTTTGACTGCTGCTTGTTAAAGACAAGAGTCCACATACTGCAACACACACATATATGTATTTATATTCATAATTTTCAGTGTATGAATAACACCATTGATTTCAGTGGAACTATTAAAATTTGAAAAGTATTTGTAACTGCACAATCAGTGACCTAAAAGTGATTTACACACTTTTTTCCCCTCTAGCTTGAGCTTCCCCTTTAAACTAGACTATTAGACTCTCAAGTAATCTTGCCAATATTAAGACAGGCCTTAACATTGTGAAAGATAAATAGAAAGTGCTCACTTTCATGCGTTTTTTTTTTTTATGAAATTAATTTGAGTTTGAATTTACATTTTTTTAGTTGCTTCAGGGATTGGCTCTGTGTATGTCTGTGGGTAAAACTGGCCAATGCCAGCAATCTTTTTAAAATATTCATATGTGCTATTGTAAAATATACACTTTGTAAAATATTCTTATGTTCACTATATTTTCTTAGTTCCAGATACACTTTTTAAAACTTAGCTACGTTGCGACAATAATAAAATAAATACTATGTTCCTAAAATAACTCTTTGACTGCAGAATAGATGGGAAACCCATTCTTCTTGCAGTGAGCAACAGTGTACTTTCCAGCAACCGCCAAACATTATGAAAATGGTTTCATTTACTTCCAGAATTTGCCAAAAACAGATGATGACTGAAACTGGTAATGACTATTTTCTATTCTCTATCCCTAAGTAATTGACCATTAATTATAATATCAATAGGCTGTGGATAAGTAAAGCAGACACATGTTAGGGCTACATTTCATTTGTAACTGTTTTGTATATATCATAAATCTCTAATATTGGGCTATTGTCACACATGATGAATTATTGTAAGCATGTCAGCACATAGTGGAAGTCAAGTACATTCAAATACTACTCAGTCAGAATTGAATTTGGCATGATAGTCTCATAAAAGGGGACTCAATTGAGAGTTTCCACTTGCCTGCTCTAAACTTGTCACTTGTAGGTGCTAAAGAGCTTGTTGTGTTGGTTTAATTAGTCAACAAATCGGTCCTTACTTGATTGCGTGGTCGTATCACATATGTTAACACTTCACTGTTTGATGGAGATATTAACAAGTGACAAGAGTCTCTTGGTCTATGGACTTTAAAGAAGAGAAGCTCTTCTATATTATTTCATTTGGTCCTGCCAATATTTATTAGATCATGCAGGCTGCAGGCTGCCAGCAAGAGAAAGACAACACAAACATTTTTCAGGGTTATGCTCATCTGTATCCCAAAGAAGGGTCACTAAACAATCAATAGTAGAAGAATATAAGTAAGATGAGTGTTTTCTACCACAGCTTAGAAATTCATTATTTGATACAGTTTGCTGCAGACCTCCTTGGAGCTTTTTTCACTTAAAGATAATTTATGACAAGAACAGAGAGGTTCTTGAAAATGCTATAGCAACTGGAGCTGAATGATGCCACTCTGGCACTAGATGCATAGTCACCAGAGGCCAGTAAAAAGGAAGTTTGCATTTGTATGAAGAACTGTATTAGTTAAGCATTCATCAGTGTTGTATAAAATATTCATATTACTTGTTGGTGGAAGATTAAACAAAAAAACTTCAATAATTAAAATGGCTTATTCCCAGGAGTGGGGGGTAGGGAAAAAGTTGGTCCTCTGCAAGTTTGCAAAAGGGCTTGTCTATTCACTTTTTGTATAGCAGCAAACAAAAGAGAAGTGCATACTTTATAGGCTCCAATTGTTTGACCACCATTCTGTTATAGCTTTTATCTGTGCTTTACCAGTAATCTGGTCTCTGAGGCATGTGCTGGAGTAAAGGGAAACATATCACATATAGAAAATCTCCTTAATAATTTTTGGCAAGTTCCTTGCAGGAAAAAGCCATTTAAAACATTTTGATAGGTGCCAGAAATGCTATAAGTCATAAATATTGAGAGACTTGTCTTGGCAATATATGAAGAATTATAATGAGAGAGGATCTCTTTAAGCTTGTCTTTATAATACTGTTATAGCTAATTTGGGGTTTTTTTGTGGCTTTTTGTTTTGTTTTGTTTTGTTTTTTTGAAAACTGGTGGACAATTTCTGTAATTCCCTTAAGAGGAAAGCAAATAATGATTCATATATGTAAAACCTCATTGTTTCCATCTTCACCAAAATGTTGCATACCACCTACTTCTGAATTTTCACTTAATTTTCACTATTTCTTAATTTTCACTTAGTGGTCAAGCTGAATTTTTCCTATATTTTGATGGATAGAGTGATCCTCAAAAGTCAGGGTCTGCTCAAGGCAGCTGACTTCAATAATCCTGAATTTTTTTACTGTGATTTTTCATGTAATGTTACTAGTACAGAAAAATTCACAAAACCAAGTTAAAACATTTGCAATTAATTTGCTCATTAATAACCAATGACAGAACAACCTTTTTTAAAACAAACGCAGAGAAGTTTCTTGTCTGAATTTCTCTATGCACCATTTTGCACAAATGCTAGGTGCGTTTGAAAGCTTGAGCATATATATATTACATATAAAATTAATTTTGTACAAACAATAATTTGTTAACAACAAACATGCATAGATTTTGGAAATGCAAATGCTCATGCTGTAATCTTTTCAGCTGCACTGAGGCCCTTCACTAGTAGAGATCATTTATTCATACACCTATGTGTAGACACACACATTTTTGTGAAAACACTAAAATAATTTACTAATAAGCATATAAATGTAACGGCTGTTCTAAACTGATTTTTATTTATGTGCACAGATTCTTGCCAAGTATTTTTATCTGTGGTTCTCAAATGTAATCTGTATTAGTTTGAATTGTTTTAATTAGTTTGAAAGTATTGTTCACTTCTGATTCAAGTATCTGGAGTTAATTGCCTTATATTGTTATAATTTTTATTGCAATAACAATGAAGATGCCAAGTAGGAATTTACAGCCTAGATATTCTGGAAACATCACAAATTTAGAACAAACCATGATTTTGCTTTTGTCTCAGCAATATTTACCCTTTGTTATAGTGTAGTATTTTTTATGGTGTATGGTCATATTGTGTATGCTTGGAATATGGATTATAAATTTCCAGACCTTTCAAATTATTCCTGCCGTGGACAACAGACCATACCTTTGAGAGATGTTCAAATAAGAATCTTTGCGCAGATTCCCAAAGTCTCTTAGAGAGTTTGCAGCTGTGCCAGTCCTTCAAATTGTTGGGGAGCTTATGTGAATTAGAAGTAGCATTAATTTTTATTGATTGCAGTGAACAGGGAAAAATGAAAAATAAATAAAACTGGAGACTTCAAAATGTATCCGAAGTCTTTCCAAGTGAGCGTTTCCAATGTCTTGAATTGGTGACTATTCTGGATTTGTTATGAGTAAATTTACCTACATGTTTCTGTAAGTAACTCTCTCCCTGTGTACTAGTTCAAAATTTCCTTTATTGCTTGTAAATTGAAAATACTTTATTATTATTATTACTCTAACACCTTATCAATGACTTCTCTTTCTCTGCCTTTTTTTTTTTAACCATATCTGTTTAATTGATTGACTACAGGATATTATTTTGATTATCTGGCAGCACTACCCAAATTCCCCTTCCTCTACACAGAGCTGAATGACCTTCCCAGCACCACCATCATGACTGTCAGCCGTCTTTCCTGAAACTGAAACCAGAGGCTACTGAGGTAAGGTTACTACATCAGTCCAGACAAGCAGTGCCTACCCCACAAGTAGTGAGGACCTCTTATTATAACCCTCCAAAGCTGCTTATTTTCCAGGTTGAACAAGCCCCAGTCCCACAACCTCTTCTTACAGGGCAACCCCTGTAATCCAAATCCTGACCATTTTAGTGGTACTTTGCTGATCTCCCTCCAGCTGATGATTACTTTTCATGTTACTGGTGCTCCCAAAACTAGACGAAGAATAGAGATGCGGTGTCCTGGGGCAGAGGAGAATAATCACTCCGCTCTGACTACTGGCTGTGCTCCTGTGACTGGATTCTGTTGTACAGGGACACACTGCAGGCTCACGTTCAGCTCACTGCCCACCAAGACCACCAGCTCTCCTGGGGAGCAGAGCTGCTCCCTAACCTGGCAGCCCCCAGTACTGTTGCAAGAAGCCTTTCCTTCCCAAGGGCAGGACTTTGCATTTGTCTTTGTTGAATTTCACAAAGCTCCCATTGGCCTGCTCCTCCAGTTCATC
The DNA here is from genome assembly GCA_039877255.1 of Loriculus beryllinus. Taxonomy (NCBI): domain Eukaryota; kingdom Metazoa; phylum Chordata; class Aves; order Psittaciformes; family Psittacidae; genus Loriculus; species Loriculus beryllinus. Next base: position 38,693 of record JBCJKH010033078.1, read on the forward strand.
TTGGGTCCTTTTGGGTGGCAGCCCTGCCCTCGAGTGCATCAACTGGTCCCACCTGTTTGGTGTCAGCTCACACCTGCTGAAAGTGCACTTTGCCATCTGCTGCAGGTCATTGATAAAGTGGTTAACAAGACAGGTCTGGTGACAGATTACCATAGTAGTCTATTTGTTAGCAGCCTCGAGGCAGTGTGATCCATTAATCACTCCCTTCTGAGCTTGGTCATTCAACCAGTTATTTACTCTTCCATTTGTCCAACAATGTAGACCATAACATTGCACTTTGGACAGAAGAATATTTTGGAGATTGTCCAAAGCTTTGCTAAAGGCTAGGTAAATGACATCCACTGCGTTCCTCTCATTCACAGATCTACTCATTACATCATAGAAAACAATTGAGAAAAGCATGATTTCATCTAGTGACTTTCCAATCACCACCTTCTTCATACACCCATAAATGCATTCAAAGAGGACTCATTCTGTGATTATCCTGGAGACTGAAACAAGACCTGTACTTTCCCAGATTGCCCCTTTGGCCTGTTTTGAAGATGGGTGTAGCATTTGCCCTTCTTTAGTTATCATGGACCTCCCCCTGATCTCCATGACCTTTCAAAGATGATAGTGTTGCCTTAATATGATACTGGCTATAATATAGATTCTAAAAAAGATAAAAGGGATCATGCCCTAAAAGATTTGAAAAAATATGAACTTTTTGTTATTCAAGCCACAATTGCATTCTAGGAAATAATAAATTGTTTCAGTGTAGGGAATTAGTTCAACAGGACAATTTGGGTGATTGTCATCATCCTGTCAATAGCCTGGAAGAAGCCCTTTCAATAGCCTAGAAACAGCCTTTTATAAAGAGTGGAATTATATGGAAAGCGTTAAAGAGAGTCTCTCTCTGAATGCTCTTTATTCTGTCTCTCTGGATTCTTCTTTACATATGTTCATTGAAACACTGAAGTGAGTTTTTTTCACTATTGAACCAGTGCTGTTATGAGAGGATGAATCCCATCCCCTTTTGACTCATACGTTATCAATATAGCTATTAGGTATGCATTGACTGAAACATGTGCATCTCTATTAGGACCAGCTCTTTCTTGCATAGAGAGATGCCTCATCAAAGCATACATATGTATATGCATAGTCATTCTTCAGATTAGCCACAGCCACATCTTTGTAAAATGCTTAATTACCAGAACACAAAACACAGATTACATTTCCTCCCCTAATCAACTTCAAAATACAGTCGATTCTGCCTTGGGGCTGGAAGATCAATGTGATGACATCTTGAGATCTCTTCCAGCCCTATTACCCTTGTAATAAACAAGAAACAAATAAATCCAACTGCCATCTACCTGTGTTTGTATTTCCTGTATTGTCAAACATGAATGAGAAAAGTGATACTTAGATGTTGCTATTGAATTGTCTTTAACTATACAAAAATCAACCCAAGATGATAAATGGATTGTTAATTGAAGAAAGTAGTGTCGACAATGCAATAGTACTTAACCACCCTTAAGTCCCTAGAGAAAATGTATATTTTGAAAGATAAAAAGATGACAGTGGTATCCCTCCAGCCATGTTCTTACAAAAATGAGCAAGACAAACCAAAAAAAGAAACACCAAAATGATTATTTTAGACACAAGCAGTGGCTGCATTGTTTTTCAAGGGGAGCTGTAGTCTAATATCAAATGTTTGGGTCTAACTGGACATTAATATTATATGCATATCGTGAGTGATACTAAGCTAAATATTAAATGCACAGTTTGCACAGTGTGGGGCTCAATTATTTTATAATCTCTGGAATTCCTGCAAAAGAACGCTAAATGACTGGCAGCTCAGGTGCCTCACTTTTAGGCAGATATCATTTCTGTCTTTAGAAATAATGTATAGTTCATTGATGCTCTAAGATGAGATGCTGAGCAGTAAACCAAACTGGACTGAGGCACAAATATATATCCTGTTCTGATACATCTGCTAAAGTGTTGGTTACTTCTGACATGAGAACTGCAGTAGTAAACCCTGCTATAGACGTAGCCCAGAGAGCTTGAAGCAACAATTCTAAAAATACTGCAGTTATTTCAGCTTGTCTGTTACAGTCCTTAAGGACACAGGTGTAATTGCAGAACAAAAGGTATTGATTTCTACTCAAGTTTGCAAAATGGGAATCATATATTATTAAAAGAATAAGAAACAGTAATAATAATCCTTAATGCTTGCATTGGGGTGCTTTCCATATATGGCTTGTTCATCACCTATACCACCATGAACCTCACTCCTTACATGTAAAGTACAGGGGCTCAAAGTGTCATCTGCTCAGCTGTTTTAGAAAGGCCCGTATGCGATCCACTAGGTGTCAGGGCACTGCACGCAGCAGCAACCTCTCAAGATGATTTGCACAGTGGGCTTCTCTGATCCAGTCTTGGTTCATGTGGAGTTTCCCACCAGCCAAGTCCTGGTTTGGCTGGTAAAGAAACTCAGGTGGAGCCCTGCCAATAAGCACGGCCCTCACCCAGATGCCATGGCGTGAAGGCAGTTGGCAGATATTCTCTTTCTTTACCTCAAGATGACTTCTAGTATGCATTCAGCTTTGTAATAAATAACACGTTATATGTGCAGAACTGAGAAAGTGATGGAGCTACCTACAAATTACTTCAGTTCAAATTCAACTCAGTGCTAAAATCTAATAAATGTATGAAATCTGATAAATGTCAATACATAGGGAGTTCACCTGCAAGGGATGCCACAAAATGAAAAGGCACCATTTATTGTATATCAAGTTTATTTTGCAACAGTCACATAATGATTATATCTCAGTTACAAGTACTAAAATGTCCTTTGACTAGTTTCAGATTCTGCTGGGTTTCAAATGCTGACAAAACAGGAAGAAACTGTATACAGGTTAGGACGTGTTTCAAGGTTCTGTACCTGCACAACAGAATGCTGGTACAGTCTTGAGTCACATAGACTCTAAGGAGACATAAGTGTGGGAACAATAGGTCCATTGCTTAGTGGCCACTTTTGTTTTGACAGAAAAGAATAGACATGCACACACGCCCAAGTTTTCCATCAAAGTGAGGGCATGTACGGCTGTCCTACTTTGTTAATATGTTAAGGACAGAAGTTAATAGGTAATTTGTAATCAATTTCATGATTCTTATTAAGTTCAAGATGCCTCACAGCACTTGCTCTAGCAGTCAAAAGTAGCATTTCTAGCTAAGTGCTTCCAACTAATTTCAACCAATTGTTCAGTCACACTTAATAGCATATTTTGACTATGGATGTATGTGTGGTAAACTGTTAAAAATAATTCTTAGTGAACTCTAAATGTGGTCAGAGCCACTGCAGGAGATTATTGTGAACTTTAATTTCAGGCCATTTGAGTTATAAAGTGATTTCAGATTTCTTACCTTCTTTAAAAGCTAAGCATCTGCTCAGTACTGGATAGCATATGTGAACTGTAAAATCTAGATTAAAACATCAGGAAAAAATCTTAATGACATGTTTTACTGATTTTAGGTTCCTTTCATGGCTCCTTAGTCTGTACTCCAGGAAAAAGACTAGCCTGCAGAAGGATCAGAAGGTTCAGGAATACTTGGATTGAGTGGTCCAAAGTCTTTCAGATAGGATCTCAGTATCTGTGCCTTCTAGCAACCCTGAGTATTGCTTGAGTCTGTAATGCCAGATTAAATCCCAGTATACAAAGCTCAGCTACTTGTATGAGATGTGAGGAATGGTGAGTCATCTCTGGATTTACAGCAAAGCATCAGTACACATATACATGCAGATGCAAACAAGGTATATATAGTAAAATATGGAACTGTGATCATTTAGTATGCTTCTATGATCACTGCACTTACCTCTTACATTTCAATCTCCTGAGCAGACCTTGATTGCCACAAAAAAAAGAGACAAACTTCCAGAAAAATATTCTCATCTCAAAATTAAAATATCATCTCACTAATCATTTCTGCAGTGAGGCAGAGTATTACACCACCAGAAAGGATGGCAAGACCCAGGAGGACAAAAGTCTAGCAGGCCTGGCAAGACTGAATATCAAAGTTGAATATCTTTATCTAAATACTTACGGTCACTTTTAACAGTTCCATCTCCCTGTAACAGCAGCTGTTCTAAAAGTAATTAAATCAACTTGACACTAAATATAGCCCTAAAAATGTTTAAAGGCTTTCTAAAATAATTTTGAGAGGTTTTTATCTGCTGGAAATTAGAAATTACTTCAATTAATATGAAAATATGCTCCACTGAGGCTATAAATATATCCATATATATTTAGGCTATATGTGTATAGGCTCTATATATATTTAGGCTATATATATTTAGGCTATGTATATTTATATATATGCGCATGTATATACACTGAAGAGTTTACAAGAATTTTTACGAAGAATGTCACATCTTTAAAGGTCAGTAAACAAAATAAGGTGTTTGAATCATGGCCATTAAAAATAACCTTCTTGGCAAGCATTTCCTTTTTTTCCTTATGTTTAAAGCTTACAGACCAAAATTGTGGTGGATTTAATCCTGGACAGATTGCCATTGCAGTATCTTAACCCTGGAGTACCCAACAGTGCAGTACCTTGTCCCAGGAACATTAAAAATTAAAAAACCCAGCTAGATATGGAACTTGCTGTAGGTCCTGTGAACACTCCTGATACCAACCACTAAAGGTGTGTAGTGTTCCTATTTGCTTTCATTCACTGTAAGGCCTAGAAATATCTATACTTCAAGCATGTCAAAGCAGCTAGTCCTCTCTCCTGGAAGTGTCCTGCCAGCTGAACCTATTGTAGGTACATCCCTTTCATCACAAGATTGCCATACACTACAACAGAGGAAGAAGTGAAAAAAATACATCATGAGATTTACAAGGGGAAAAAGAACATACATTAAAAGCCAAGATATTTTTTAAAAGTCTCTCAAGGCCCATATGACTGTGCTGTTAATATAACACTGAATAGAGCAGGAAACAACACATAAAAACATCACTTTAAACCTGTAGTTAGTGTATTAGGGGCCTGAACCAATGCCAAGGGAAGACAATGGGGAGAGTTTCTATCAAATGCTGAATGCCCTCTGAGCCCATCAAAGGGATTACGGACCATTTGACGAATCTGTGTCATCCTGTGCCGGACCATACTAATCTTATTGTGCCATTTAAATTGTAGTAAACATGGCAGCTGATGCAAACATATGTAGGGCTTACTATTTTTTTTCAAATCCCAAAGGTCTTATTGAAGGAGATCTAAAACTTCCCCCTCTTCTTGCATATCTTAGTATCACAACTTACTGAAACATTTAAAGGACTTCAGAATTTCCTCATGCAAAGTCTACATCAATTCCCTTACTTAGTTAATAAAACCAAACTCAGCCACATCAAATAGGATACTTGATTCTTCTGTCTCAGAAAATATTTTATCCATTAATGAAAATTTGTCTTATATAAAGGAATTCAATTTTTTTTTTGATTGGCATTAGACTCACAGACAGACAGAAATAAGCTGCCATTCTTCCATTTGATAGCCAGACGCTGCCAGTTGTTGCTAGGGCAGTCATGCTGTTAAATTAGGTCTAATGAACGAGTAATTGCTTTAGGTATAGTGAACCATTTCAAAGAAAACAAGGATTCTAATTGATTTGCAATTTGTTTAGCACATTGCATTGTCTGGGGCTATTGATTAGTCTTCTGGATTTCACACTGCATGTGTTTCCCTTTATTAAGCGAATAACAGGTTACTGATTACTTTCCTTCTGGGTTTAATGTAGCGGTTAATGTCTACTTTGTTCTTGTGTCATGTCACAGGCAAGGAAGGAATAATATGCAAGTGGGTGGCCCTTTGCTAAGAAACTCTCCTGCTGCTTTGAGCTGTGTACTCTAAGACATGCTGAAAAGCAGATCAAGAGAAAGGGTTAGAATAGCAGGACTCACAAGTTATGGCCTGAGTCAGGCTAGACCCAGGCTAGAAACTTGGCTTTCCTTTGCTATCAAAGCACAACGCAGTATGAAGCGGTTGGTGGTAGATTTGTTCTTGTTTGATTATATGTCCCTATATAAAGAAACATACTATAGTTTTACATGCCTTGGTTTATATACAGCACCATCTTAAATAAGAAAGCTTACAACATTTTTATCTTTTTACTGCAAGAGATTTACTCCATAGCATACATATTCCAGAGAGCATGCCATTACACATTTTAAATGTCTTGATTTGCAAAAAAAGTGAGTTAATTTAATTAACAGCTTTGTTCCTTTCTTAGGATGACTTCTTTTAAGATAGTTAATGTGTATTAAAGTGTAATTAATTTTAAATTTCTTAACATTCTTACCAAAAAATTGTAATCCTTAGCACATATTTTAACAGGTGTGATGGTAAAATGAAACAGGCTTCATAGTTCTAAAACTGATTGTGGCTCTGGAGATTATTAACTTTGTATTTTGTGCCTCTGTGTTGGAAGCCAATACAAATGAAATTTAACGTAGGCATTTAGATTGCTTACAGGGTCTCAGGAATCACGATGTTGTGCCCTTACTATGTGTCTTCCTTTCTCAAAGGGATCAGCCACGTAACATTTATCTACCTGAAGATCTCTACATAAGCCTGGTGCAAAGCCTTTTGAAGGCAACAGTAAACCTCTCATTGATTTTCAGAAGCTTTTGCTGGTGAGCCTATCAACTTTCCTGATTCATTTTTTGAGAACCCATTCGTCATTTCAACAAGAAACATAAGTTTCATTGCCAGGTGAGCCAGCATGCAGTGCTCTAAGAGCCTTAAAGCTCCAGGTACCAATGGTAGCACCAAGCTAGCAATCTCAGAAATCTAGATTTCCATCAGTATGCTACGATTTGAAATTTCTAATGCTGTAAAGGTATTTTTGCTAAGTGTTTATAAAGATTATTAGCAGTAAATTGCCTGCACACTATGATTTTTTTTCCTAAACAGGACTGTGATATATCTCTGAAATACAACATTGGTGATGCTCAGATTAGTCCAAAAATAAATTTAAAACTTCGTAGCTCATGACTTTCGTGATCTAGAAGTTGCTGATTTCAAACTATTTGCAGTGATACAAATAGAGAGCAGCTGTGACTTATCTTGCGTTCATCCTGAATTTCAGGTCATCCTAAAGGTCTTAATTAAATCAGCTCCCCACTCTCAAATCCCTGTCAGGCCAAAATTCATGAAGCCCTTGATCTTATAGTAAGAAACACAAAAAATAGTCTCAATAATGGAAAGAAAAATAACAACAGCCACAAAAATGTTTTGGTATTATGTTTGGCAACCATTTGGCATGCACCAGGTATAGAGCATAGTCCTCCAAATATGTCACTGCTGTTCTGGGATGGTTTTGCTACCCTATTTACAAATGATGAAGCATTGTATACT
>JBCJKH010033079.1:0-13629 GCA_039877255.1 Loriculus beryllinus
AGCTCGTCTACACAGACTGGGATTACAGCCATGAGAAGACAAGGACTTTATTTAGCTGCAGTTCTAACTTTTAACCATTGCCTTTATAATAATAGAAGGATTCTATGTAATACAAAACTTATCTCCTTCACCACCCCTTTTGCTTCTGTGCAACACCTTGGGTACCCATAGTGTTTGTGGGGTTTTTTCCATCTTTATTTTCCAACTGATTTCCATTTGTTTCATTTTCTCTTGACATATCAGAAATCATCAATCACATAATTAGAAAGGAGCTGCAAAAATCACTATTAATTACTATCTAGAGCAAAGGAATGTGAAATCTCAGCAATAACTGAGTATGTTCTGTGAAGGGCTGAATACCCCTCCAAGAAACCAGTGTAACTGGTTACACCAGCTTCACCTATTTAGGAGGCTGTGCTTAGAGGGCTATTTTTCTTATGGCAAATTTTACTTCAGAGTTGCAGAGAGAAATCATCAGAAGTCAGGAAATTAATCCTAAAAATTGTCATTGTTTCTTTTGATATGTTTATGTTAATGAATCGTTTATTATAAAATTGGACAATATATTTCCATAGGAAAAATTCCCACATTTGGTCTACACAATGCACAATGCTCCATAAATAACACAGCTGTTCTGTGTTTCCTGCTAGCCTCATATCTCAGAGTACAATCGCATGCCTCATTTACCGAGAAACATCCAAGCCCCACCTCAAAAAAAAGCATTGTTTTGCTTGATAGGATTTGTTTTTACGACACATCTAAGAAGTGTCAGAAAACCTCACAAACATTAACGAGTAAATGCATGCTTGCAACACTTTGGGGTACAGGAATGCAGTCTGAATTTTCAATTGTTTGTTCCATTGAAACACAGCATCTGCTTTATTTCAGATGGTCCTTTTGATGGCAAGTGCAAGGGAAAGTCTTCCTTCACAATGCTGTGGCTTCATTCTTCATATCTGCACAATTTTTGGTAGTTAAAGATGCAGCAGAACTTACAGAATTCCCCAGATACTGCACATGTTCACTATTACCAAACTAACATTTGTACTAAATGAGAGATCTGTTGTTAAAAATTTAGTGCATATAAAAGAAATATGTTTTGAAGATCCTAAAAAGCCACAAAACGTAGCTTATTCCTTTCCAAATGTCAACTCTCATTAATCACTTACTGATATAATACATCAATCCACAGAAAGTGTAAGATTGTACATTAGATAAAGTATTAAAGTTTTATACTCAAATATAAATAAAAAATAGCTGTCTGGGTTTTTAAAGATATCTGAACTTTTTCTGTTCTGACATCCCAGACAAACTCGCTTCTCAAAAAGGACAGCCCAGAAAATTCAAGTCTGGTATTATAATCAGCTGAAAGTTGCAACTTAGAATCGGACAAAGATGAAATGTGGAAACAATTTGATCTGCTAGAGTGAAGCATGGGTTTAACAATACCCGTAAATAACAACTTCATCCAGAGAAAATTAGAGGCTTCTGTAAGGTGATTAATATCCACAGAAGTATGTGAAAATGTTCTCTGAGAAGACTAACAAAAATTTGAACAGACAAATTTAACAAAGTTCATCCAGATATACAGGTCCAGTTACATTAAAATACAAAATCTCCAGAACTTAACTAAGTGACAGAGCCAGGACATAATGAATTTTGCTTCATTCCACAGCACACGATGCTACATAAATTAGCATTTTCAGTGCACTGCCCATGGCTATGCTGTTAATTTTACAGGCTTTTGAGTAACTCCTCTGCATCAGTTGTGGATGGTAATGTATCTTCCGGAGAGACACAGTTAAAACCACTATTATAACTGAGAGTTTGCAGGAGAGCCGACCTCAGAAGGCAAGTTATCTTTTTCTTTTAGAAATATTGGATACCAAAATCACAGAACTAAAAGTAATGCAATTCTGCCAAAGAAAATACAGACGTTTAGATCTGTGTTGAAGCTTTTGTAGCTTGAAGAAGCAAAAGGAGCACCTATTCTAAACATGTGAAAGGTAGCAAAAGCACTGGACTTTCAAGAGGTTTAAAAAGATGGTGGTCAGAAAGGGTAACCAGTGAAAAGCTGCATGCTGAAAATCTTTGCTATGGTTCCAGATTTCTATATTGCCTCATTAATGAACAAGTACAAAATATCTAACTGAATTCACTTCCTCAGTTATCTGCACAGTCACTGGAACCACTTTTTTAACTCAACTTATATTTAGTTTATAAAATATTGTCCTTATTCTGTAAGTAATACAACTTTAAATCTATTATTTCTGCTAGAATAATGATGTTCAAACTCACAAAATTATCTCTTACTTTAACTGTCATACAATCACTTATAGCTAATTGCTGTCCAGATATGAAACCAGCAATTTTGAAATGACATTTTACATAGCCATCATCTTCTCCAGACAATCTCTTCAAGCTTCAAGGGTTTCCCATACTGCGTGCATCTTGTATTTTCTCCAGAGTACAAAAGCCGCTGTGGTAGATTCCTTGTTTGAAAAGGGAAAAATGACAATATTTCTCATTGTTTGAGTTTTTCATTGTTTGAACAATCCAAAAAAAATGCCAAACCACAAACAAGCAAACTTCCACACGAATGACTACATAAGTTCCTGAAAATGTGGTATATTAGTTTTCTTACAGATGTACTATAGGCAGAGATAATAGAAGAGGTCCGTATATCATTACATGATGCTGTTTTCAAGTTTTATGATATTTTCAATCTATTCTTTATATCCGCATGGATATTTGTAAAGTAATACTGCAGATCTAATGCCAGGTACCTAAAGTGAACATTTTCTAAACTATCCTTAAAAAACAGTGTGAATTTTGATGTTTTCTGTAAATTTCTAAGTGTGACCTAAATAAATGATTTTATAATTAAAATTATTCAATTTCATTTATATAACAACCTCTACTATGTGCTATTGTTATGCATTTACAGTAATACTGTAAGATATTGTATTAACCTCCTAATATGATTTTTTTTTTTTTTTTTTTTTTTTTAGCTTTGTGGACTGCATTAAAATCTGTCTGGAAAGGGTAGAGTGTGATTACAATTGCGGTATTGTAAATTTGGGTCAATCATTTGAATGACAGTGAAGTTTAACTGTTTAACTAAGTACCCAGTATGGTTTTAAGAAAAAAAGCCCCATTACAATAATAAGGAATACAATATAAGTAAAACATGGCAAGAGTTGAGACAAGCCCAGCTGCTCAAAACTCATTTCTCTTCATGCAAACAGATCATTAGAAAAATCATAATCAGTGCCATAACTTCATCTCACACATCAACACTCTGATAAAAACATATATATGGGCTTTGGCATCTGACTCAAAGACTATTCTTGCACTCTCATAGAGGGAACACAGTCACCATGAGGGTGAATATACAAGGAAGAAGGAGAAATTACATGATCCATCAATACAGGGGAATGAGACAAGGGTGTATAGCCTAAAATGAAAGGGTCACATTAACTCTAAAAGTTCGGTGTGGATCTACGCCATGAGAGACATCCTATATGTCATTTACTAGGGCAGCATTTGAAAGAATATACTGCACAGGGTTCCTCATTATTCATTAGGGCTGAATCCCCATTCATTCTCCTTTATATGCCATCCTGAATCTGCCCTACAGAGTCTTTTACAGGGAAATAACAATAAACTCTCTTATCAACAGCTTGTTGTAGCAGCTACAATACATGGGGTACTGAGATCAAAAAGAGCATGAAAAGCATTTCTGCCAACATCGTACAAAATATTGAACATCTGCTATATCTGGGATCCTGGGAGTTGTAATTATAATTTTTGAAATCTGCACACAAGAGTTATAAATATTAGAACTGTAGCCTGTGAAAGCCATGAAATATTTAAGCTGTTTGGCAGGCTTAAGAAAAACTCATAAACTTAATTTAAGCAGCCAAACACTCTATTTTTACAGATTTTACATCTTTCATGTCATTAGTCATATAAATTAAAGCAACCACAGAGCAGCAGAAGTTACAATGGCAAGTCCTGTGGGTAAAAAAAAAGGTCAGCTTGAGATTTAAGACTTTCACCAACACTTCACCTTTCCACTCACCCTGTATTTCAATTCTTGTATTGAATTTGTCATAGGTATTTTTAACGCATCCATTATCTTATTGTCTGTAAAGTCCCAGTAGTATGCTTGATGCTGTACACATGTATAAAGATATGGGTCAGATTCACTCATTAACTGGCATGAGTCTAGTAATGCAGAGTAGTCCTTAACTCACCCTATTTTATCATGTCTGGTGGGGTCAATGGCTCCTCTGAGCTATTGGTGAGACACTCAGGGTCTCTCTCACCTTTCCTGCTCTAAAGAAGCAGGAGACAAGGCAACTATTACACCCAAATTGTGATCTAACCTTGAGGCAAGTCAGGAAAAGCAGTGAGAAAGGAGCCTAGATAGCTTTGGCTACAGACAAGAAAAAGGTAGTGCCACACCTAAAAGGGTATCATGAACCAAAACAAGCAAAGGGGGAGGAGTAATAAAAGAAATGAGAAGCAAAGTTGTACACAGAGGCTTTTCAGTTCGTTACAATCTTTTGAACTTGTTCAGACGCATCAGAGATGTGTTGGATGAAGATGAGTAAAAAAATAACTGAGTTTAGAACATAAGATGCAACAGCCAAATTCACAGCAGCTGAAATATGAAAAGACCCAAAGGCAAATTCTCATTTGTACAGTGTCTGCTCCACCTGTTAGGTAGACATATGCTACTAGCGAAAAATGTAGCTCTGTAAAAGGATTCAGGGATCACCAACTGTGCCATGAAAAGTGAAGCAAGAAGCTAACTTGCAAAGAAATGCAGCAAAGAATGTAAGGATGAGGGCCCAGATTTTTCTCTCCATAAATCCAGTATCTGGTAGAGAGCACCATTCTCTGGACAAGTAACTCATCTGACATCAGGGATGTTATAATGGGTTAGTGTAAGGGAAACAGAGGAGAATGTGCCTCGGGGGCACAAATATGTACAACATATTCACAGAAATTCTCCTTTGAACTACTGAACTGTGAATAAACAGACAAATACATCCCTACCCTTGATTTACCTAATAAAACATGTATTTTAGTGCCAGATGCCATGGAACTAAGATGTTAGGGTAGCTATTAGTTAATTTAATGAACCTAATTATTATCTCACTTATACATATTTTACATCAGCCTAACACTCCATTCAGTAAAACCATTCATGAACTGCACCTTTGTGGTGCACTGCCAGCAGATTCTTTTTGCAAAGGTGCTGTATTTAGATTAAGGTAGGTATACCGTAGTTATAGAGGCTCTCACTTGAACCCTTTGCCTAATTGCCATTTTAGGATTAGAGGAAAAAGGTGTGCCTTGAATGTCCTCATGTTACAAAGATGGCACTTTCAGATGGGCAAGGTCTGAGAGGGTTTCTCATGTTATATAGGAGCTTAGCTACTTCTTTAGTCAAAGAAGATAGTAATGCAGAGAAGAGGGTCTAAAAGGCTCTCAGGAGTGCCTACATTCTTCCACTGATTAATAGTGAATCTGGTCTCTGAATAAGGTTTGGAATTTAGTGCCACTTTGCAAGTGGTTTCTGCTCCAAAGAGCAACCTCTGTTTGCACAGCATGGCTGTGAACCTAAACTCTAATGTTCCCGAGGAATTCTTGTGCTATACAGCAACTAATTTGTTAAACAGCACAAAAAGTGTGAGTAAATATTCCACACACAAAATATTTTACCAGAATTTTGTTAAAACCAGTTTCTTCAAATTATGATTTCAACAAATGTCACTACCGGTCCCATTTTTTCATACACGCATTAACAATAACACTTGCATTAGAGAACACAGCACAAGAAGCTTTCACTGTGTTTATTTCCTGCACAGGCAATTTTAAGTACAGTCATACACCTGGTATGCAAGCATTTGCAAACGGAACAAGCATGTTTCATTCCTGTGACAAATTCACATACAAATGTGTACATCCATCCAATGATGAAAATATCACCTGAGAGTCATCTATACTATCATTACAATCTTCATTCTCCCTTTCATAAGTCCTTCCTCCAATAACTATTTTTTTCCCTATCACATAGGTGTCCCATTGCAAATGACCTGAGTTTGTGTTTCCTACTTCTTCCCACAATTTTGTTATCATCTACAGGAAAGAAGAATCAAAAGCCAAGAAAGAGAGTGCCTATCAGAAAGGAGAACCTATAGAAGACCCTGGGAGACCTGGAGACAATGACAGGGTCTCTGCAGTTACCTCATCCCTGAATTTCTGAAGCTGCATGCTCATCTTTGCTCATCTTAGGCCATGTTCTCTAGCCAGTCTGTGGCTGCAAATATCTTCATAAGAACTCAGTGACAGCAATGTTTTAATCTGTATTTTACTATTAAATGTTGGAATATCAGTTAAAATCAAGGGGGACAGGAATCGGAACAAAAAGCATTTGCTCATACTGGCATGTCCAGGTAGAGCAACTTGTTTACATAGTCTGTATCAATAATCTGGGGTCGCTGCAGTGACCATGAGCCCATAGTATACGTGAACAGCACGTATGAACATCTAAAGAGGTCTCATGTAATATTCTTAGTCACCACAAAGCCATAGGTGGTCAAAATGAGCAACCCAGCTAGGACAGTGAGGATAGAAGCAGCAAGCTGGCAAAACAAATCCCTTTTGGGTTTTTACGAAACCCAAAGCTACAAAAAGAGCCATTCACCTGCGACAGGAAGCAAGCAAACACAGACGCATGCACACAAATATCCCCATGTAAGGAGGTTGGATTGAACAAGGGTAATCATTTTAAGTGCCCAAATAGCCTGAATTCACATGGATTTTTATCCAAATCAATGTCACCATTTTTCTGTACAAATCAATGTGCAAAGTACAAGCAAGAGTAGAGTAAGATGCAGTTACTGAGTCCTGTAGAAGCCATCACAAGGTAGGATGACTGAAGGAACTTAAAACTATTGGCTTTAGCAGCTAAGGTATGCCCAACAACTTGCAGATGAGGGTACTAAAATCACCTCGTGGGAACTTCTGGGTTTGCACATAGATTAAAAACCCTGCTGTTTCTTCTTCTTTTTTTTTTTTTTTTTTTTAAAGATATAACCTTTCTTTTCCCTGATTGCAAAAGCATAATGCTCAGTCTTGCTGAATATAGCTTTCCTTAATTTTCCCCTAACTCACATTAGACAGCAAAGTGACTAAATGAAAATTCAGTGAATCTTTGTCTTATAAAACATGTAAGGAACAGACAAACTGAGGTACACTTGCTGCCAGCCTGCAAAGAGTACATGAGAGACATGCCGTGAAATCTTAGAGAGGAACTACCCTTCAGTGAGGCATCCTGCTTATTGAAAGCATAACACCAAGGCACACTCTGCAGGCCCATAATATGGCTGATGGAAACTCTCAAACTCCATTGAAAATTACCATCCCGAAGGCATTATTGTAAACTTGGTCTTCTGATATTTATAGCCTAAAAAAATCTAGGGTACTTGTACAGAATCTCATCTTCTCCATATTGATTTTCTTAGAATATAATTTTAGTGATTCCCTTTTTGGAAATATGTAGCAGCACACATTTACTGAGACTTTCCTTCTGATGTCCAGAAGGAGCTCTGAGTAGGACAAACACAGGTTTATCAGAAGCAGTTTGGAATCTATGGACTTCTCCCAGAGACACACAGCCAGTGCAGCTTACATCCCCAGATCACACTACAGTCACAGCTATGCAGCTGCATGATAGCTGTAACTGAATGGGGATATTATCAACCCGTTAAGAAACACACTTTGACTTAATTGAAAGCCAGATTGTTCTTCCCCTCAGCAGTATATCCTCATGGTATTTTCTGACATGCTTCAAAGAAAAACTGACATTGAATATACAGCAAAATTTCCAAATCATAAGAAATTTTCCTGTCACAACCCAATGATTCTGAATTGGAATACCCACCTGCTTTTGGGTTAAAGTACCTGGGGGAAGGTGCAGACAAAATTTCACCATCACTGGCATGCAGGTAGTTCAGAAAATCCTGCTATAATTTACCTTATGTCAGGCTTCTCAATGAACAACCTAAATTCTCCAGATAACTTCCCCATTTGAGTTTTGGTGCTGCAAATCTATGTAACTGAGTAAGGATATTCAAGAAGCACCACGTTTTGATAATAAAATCCTTTGTGATGATTACCTAATAGCCGCATTTGTTCAAACACTTTTAATAGACCCTTTTTATCACATGCAAAAAGAATTTCAGTGCTAGTTCAGTCTCCAGTTTCATTCTGTCATGAATCACTTTGTAGAGACATTTAGAAGTCAATAATCCACTGTAGCTTTGATGACAGGTGATTAATTTCTACATTTTAGAGACATAATAAGATTTAGCAATAAAAAGGCCTTGAAGTAACCTACCAAACAGCTTTAATCTCAGCCTTGGGACTGTTGCTAAATATGAATGCTTGTACACAAATGCGAATGATTTAAGTTTGTAGATTTTATTGCAGGCTTCTTGCCTTTTTGTATTAATCTTGCTTTACAATCAGGCTATCTATACAATCAGTTTATGCTGAATATTGTTTCTAACACAGTACTTGGATGAGGAGAGTTAAATTATTTACCCATAAGGGCTATATTCTACTGAAAACTAGCTTTACATGCTTTCTGTTATGTGGCTTACCAACACTCTCTGTGTGGCAAGGTTAGATGGGTAAAGAAAAAATGAACTACCAGACACACACAGGTAGTTAGTACCTGACAGCATAACCACACAAAGCCCTTGGACTTTCACACAGTGAAACCTGTAGGAGTATTTTGTCAACTTCAGTTGGAAGATCACTGTAACAGACAGACCTGATTAAAAGAAGAAATACCAAGCTCTCCAGACATACTTCAGTTGTAGATACAGACATACCTACATAGAGATATACCTAAATAGTTCATGATCCATATTTTCTGACCTCTCCCAAATATTGCCTGGATTCTTTTCTTTTAAAACTGGTTTCATACTGAAAACAGCATCTGTGAAAACTGGGGAAAACGAAAAAATCTTTTAAAACCTCATTCTCCTGTGGTTTTTTTATGTGTATTCAGGAACACTTTATTTTTCTACTCAAAGTACTTCAGTCTGAAACCCTTTTGTCTATAAAACAGTAAATCTTCACTGAAATTCCCTTAGCTAGGAATCTCAAGATAAATTCACAAGATGGTTCTACATGCTGTTTCCCTCAGGAAGAAGAAAAGACACTGCTGTATTAACTGCCTTAGAAAATGCCTTAGAAACCTATTTGCTAATGCTGAATTGTTAAGACTTTCCTAAAGTAAATGGGGGCCTAAGGTGCCTAGCATAAGTTGTTATGTGCTGGTGATAATATGCTTTCCTGTGTAAAAACAGACTAACAGAAACCAGCTGTACCAGCTGTAGCTGGGTAGACAATGCAAGTGGGAGAGATCCTTTGTCCTTGCAATGTGATAGCTTTGAAAAGATCAATCCCTGGGAGAAAAGGTGGTACAGTAACTGAAATTCTCAGAGCTGTGTTAAAATGGGGTAATACAAGTACTGTGCTGCTCCTGCTCTGTACTGTTTGAAGGACAAAGCATTGGCAAAGAAGGAACGGGTTCTACTCTCAGTCTCTCAACACCTTTGGGAATGGACGAAGTAGAGGGGCAGAACCTCCACCCTGGAAGAAGTACCATGACCATCATCTGAGCAAGCCGTAAGGGATGGGAAAATAAAAATATAGACCAACAACAAAGCACATGTGACAGAAGCAAAGGGAACAACACCTACTTCCTGTCAGCAGACTTTGTGGAAGAGGAACAGAGGCCTTAGCAATAGTGACAAATGGTGTTTTATCAAAGACAAATGGTGGAAATATTGTGTTTCACTAAGACCTATCAAGAAGCCATTTGAATTTTAAACTTGTTTAAAGTAAGGAAGATTTCAATGTCAGTAAATGTGGGTAAATATATTTAGGACACGTGCTAGGTGTGGGGGTAATTGAAAGATTGGAAGGGATTGGTGACGAGTACTGGTGGTGGTGGTGAAGATGACAAGAATTCTATGAAAGTACAAGAGATAATTTTTGAATAAGTATTAAGTGGGATTCAGGAGCAGCTCCATGTCTTAGACATATTTAAGACCTTTATGAAGGCAAAACATGGTGGCATATGTCTTCTTCCTTTCTTTCCCAGTGGACCTTTGTTTCTGCTGGAATAACTCCCAGGCACCTTTTCTGGAAGGAATTGCAATATGCTCTTAGTAGGTCCCCATTCTAGATAATCAGGAACACGAATGTCTTAATTTAAATATACCTCTCAGTTTTCTTCATAGGCTTCAGGTTCCTACCTTCTTTAAGTTGCATTTTTCAATTTTACTTTTCAATCCAAAGTGCTGAGAACTCACTTTTTTATTTCCTTCATTTCTCTTGTTAAGTAACAGGAATGAAAAATAAGATGTGCTCATAAGAGCTTGAATATAAAACCCTGACACTTAGAGAAAAGCCCTGATTACAACGAAAGTCGTGCTAAAACCAAAATTAACATTTGTCAGACCTGTAAAGAAAGTAGCATTTGAAACAGCTAAGGTGGGTAATGAGGGAAACAGAAGGAAAACAAGTAGATACCAGCTAAATCTTAAGGCAAGGGGAAGTCAGTCCATGACTGAAGCTAGTGTTGGGCCAAGATGTAAAGGTGGAGGGAAAAGTGAGAATCATAGAGACGCAAACAGAACTCTGTGCATTTACAATGGGTAAGACCCTAACAGTTCTCATAAGCAAAAAAAGAATATACTGATTAATTTCAATATTTCAGAATATAATTTTTACACCTCAAATTTTCCAGTATTTACATTTCAGCAGGGGAAAGAGCTGTTTCTCTATGTAAAGTAGCAAAATTGTGTGTGAGGACAAGCACATATTAAGGAAATGAATCATAGCAAGACAGTGGACAGTTGAGGCAGATTAGATATATCAGACAGCAAAAGGCAGGGTGAGGTACTGCGGTGGAGGTGCCTTTGCTACAAAGCTTAGGAAGAGTTACGACATTTATGCATTTTCATTTCTACAGGTGGGGACCTCAAATCATTCTGTGAGTTAGGCTCTTAGTATCTCTAATCTGGTCCTGCTGAGGCACACAGTTAATATACTCCTGACTTGTCAAAAAAAAAGCACAAGACACACTTAAATCTCTTCATGGCCCTAGTACAGACATTAAGTTTAAGCTGGTTGTGAATCCAACACTTATTTCAGGATGTTATGTTCCAAGCAACACATTGCATTTTGAGCTTCCATAATTATTTTTGCTTTATAAACTATGCCCTTTAAGTCTTTTGTATATTTCTTATGTAAACCTCCAATATGAGATAGATTATTTGAACTACTGTGCAAGGGCATTTCTTATTGATTACACTGGTGAATAAGGTGATTCATGATACAAATTGCCCAAACTTTCTTTTTTTTTTTCTTAGATCTAAGGGAATAAATTCTGCCTCTGCTTAGGTAAAAGAAGACATAAAATGGGTATTGTTAGTTGAAAAATTCAACATATTCCATACCACTTTAGGATCTCTCTTTTTTTCTCAAATTAAAATACTAACTACAGAAAATAACCCAACAGCCTGATTGCTAAAAAGTTTTCATAGGAATTGTAGAAGTTTCTGAAATTCTAACCTATACCTTAATTAATTGACTTTTATTTCAAAAGAACATCTGTCCACTGTCATGAGTGAGGAATGTCACACAAAAATATTGTGAATCTTCTGCAGTCAATTCTGCAGCTTCAGTTTTGGCAGGCTGAGTAAAATACTAAAAACAAAACAAATAAAACCCAAACAAATAAACAAAAAAAAAATCACTGGCTCAAGCCCCTTTAGAAAAACAAGCAGTAAAAAAAATATGTTTTATCAGGTTCTATAACTCTGTTAAATATCTATGACATTCTAAATAGTTATCTCCTCTGCATGTAATCACTACTAGCTGCTTATGCTTGCTGAGCTCAACTCAACTGCTCTAGACTACTTCTGTTGCTGGCTGCTAGACCACCTTAAGGACTCAGTACTTTTGGTATGGGGACTATGACATAAAGGTCACAAACAAGTGCTAATGGACTCTCCTTTTTCTTTTACAGAAAACAACTGCAAAAAAAATATGTTTACACAATTGTTCCTCAGCTGAAGGATGTAAGCAACATGTTAATATACGTTCTGGGCTGGGCATGACAAGCAAATCTGGTTTGCACACGTTTTCTCCAACATCACTGAAAATCTCAGTGTTTTTATGTTTATAGTCTAGTTATTTTTAATAGAGTACATCCCAAAATAATTTAAGATATATATGAAAACAAAGCTTGCTTAGATCTCCCCATTTCACTTTTCTAGGTGTATCTCTGACCAGCAAAGCAAAATGATAACACATTTCTCATCTTACTGTTGTATCAGGCCTCCACCTCTGTTAATTTTTCGGGGAAAACAATCCTCATGCTTTTGCACCACCAGACCTGTAGCAATTTGGCTTGCATTTTAAAAGGCCATGCCTAGCTGTAGAGGGCATAACACTTGTCCACTAAACCTCAGAAAAAGTGTCTTTTGATTCTCTTGATTTCAACAAAAATTTTACTCACAGGAAATTTTTCTCAGTAAGAAACCATTTGAACACCATAAGAATTTCTGCCCATGAGACAATAAAGCATTTTTCCCCCCAAAAAAAACCAATCAGGAAAATCTCCAGTCCTCTATATTCATGGATGCAATTTTGGCTTTGAGAATCCTACAAGTAAGTGCAGCTTTGATGCCATGCTGCTTTCATGTCACTAGCAGTGGAAGAGCCGGATGTTTTACACGAAGTACACTTATCATGTAGTTTATATACTTGCTAAAAAAGGGTGGCATGACAAGCAGTCCTGCAGGATCCTGTGAGTCTCTCTGGGAAAAAAAAGGCATAGCTGTGAAGCAATGGGCTTCAAGGAAAATTTTTCAGTTGACTGGAAGTTAGCAAATATGACACCTAGAAGAAGGGATGAAGGAGGATTTTAGGAACTCCAGGCCTGTCAGTCTGACCTCTGTGCTAGGAAAGGTTATGGAGTAAATCATCTTGAGTGCCCTCACATGGCACCTACAGCACAATCAGGTGATCAGGTCCAGTCAGCATGGGCTTGTGAAAGCCAGGTCCTGCTTTACTAACCTGATCTACTTCTATGACAAGCTGTACTGCTTAGTAGATGAAGGAAAGGCTGTGGATTTTGTCTACCTGGACTATAGTGAAGTCTTTGACATTGTTTCTCCTGGAGAAACTGGCTGCTCATGGCTTGGATGGGTGTACTTCTTGATGGGTAAAAAACTGGCTGGACGGTCAAGCCCAAAAAGTGATGGTGAATGGAGGCAAATCCAGCTGGAAAGCTGCCCCGCAGAAAAGGGCCTGGCTGTGTTAGTCAACAGACAGCTGAATACGAGCCAGCTTGTGCCCAGGAGGCCAAGAAGGCCAACAGCAACCTGGTTTGCATCACAAATAGTGTGGCCAGCAGAACCATTGATGTGATTGTGCCCCTCTATGTGGCACTACTGAGGCTGCACCTCAAATACCATGCTCAGTTTTGGGCTCATTGCAAGAAAGCCATTGAGGTAATGGATCATG
>JBCJKH010033083.1:0-27387 GCA_039877255.1 Loriculus beryllinus
AATTCATGCAACAGCAAGTGCACTGTATTTGTTATCTGAAAATTCATGCACTATCATCTTGCATAACTGAATATGTAAAGAATAAGGCCTACCTAGTCTGGTTTAAAACACAATCAAAGTCATTAAACCACTCCCCTGATCAACTTAATGTGTAAAAAAATTCAGCACATACACTGCAGTTATTTTAAATGCTGCATGTAGGCACAAGCAATAACCACCTGTTAAAGTACTGATGCTCCTACATGACACTTCAAAATACATTTCCTCCTGTATTGCTAGTAGTTATTTTTGGCACATGCTTTTAGTTTGTAAAACTGTTCTCCCCTACTGTCTCCACTATTATCTTGACCTAGCCTTTTCCCTTCAGTTCTAAAACTCCACTTTGAATACACACAGAACCCAAACCCAGGATTTTTCTGAGAATCAAAATGCACACTGGGAGTGCAGCTACAGATGTGCAAATCCAGGTACTTTGTGTGGAGCTCCTTTGGATTTGCCCCATATGGGAAATAAGAATTTTATTAAGCCTGTGCCAAAGGACGTATCACACTGACAACAAGCACATATGCCTCTCTGTTGATTCTTTATAGATTGTGAGAGGAAAGATGCATTCTAAAGCCCAATAAAGTAAACCAGAGCAGCCCCCTACTAAATCTGTACCTGAAACTGTGAGTAAACGAATTGTTTTCTGAGGTTCAGTTCAGAGCAAGGCATCAGAAGGTACTGTAAAAATGCCACCTTAATTATCATGAAGAGTCCTCAAACACAAAATAAAGAGTTGACACTCCTTGCCATATGATGCACAATTGCCCAGCCACAACTGACACCTGCCTGCTTGATACAAGAGGTACCCAGAGGCTTTCCATGGATAAGAAAACCAGAACAAGAGGAACCACAGCTTACTTTGTAAATCACGAATCCATCAAAAGGATCATGCCCTCCCACAGACTGTGCAGTAAAATACTTTCAAAATATAGTTTAATACAAGTCAGGCATATTAGCTTTTACGTATGAAACTGCAGGAAATAAAAATTATGTTATTTGAGTACAAAGAGACTCACAAAGAGGACAAGTCTAAATAAAATAAGATACAACTAGCAATTTGTGTTTAAAAGCACAATGGTCATTTGCATTTAAAAGAACAATGATCAACGTTTTACAGATCTCTTTGCAATGTAATCATGATCAATTCCACTCAGAGAAAGAATGCCACTTGAAACAATTTTCCTTACTAATAAGATTCTTAAAAAAAAAAAATCAATTTTATAAAATGTGCTTAGCAAGATTTAAACAGAAAAAAAATCAGTCTATTTGCCTTCATGTACAATTTGATCAGATAGCGCGCAATAGAGGTGTCAAAGCCCTTTGAAGTTACCTCAGAGACTTGAATTTCAGATAATTTTCTTACGAGATACTTGTAAAATTCCAGCTCTTTTGACTGTAAGACCTCTAAATAGATTATTTGTAGCTCTCATGTTTAAGAAGTTTTGAGTGCATTCTCATTTCATTGCGCAGACAGCTATGCATAAGCCTCTCATTAAGGATAAACCACCTAGCATTGAAATAAGGATATACCCTTAAAGGTTTCTGAATTAAATTCATGTTCAGATATTTATCCAAATTATTTTACATTTTCATAGCACATTAACATAGTCCCTATAACTTCGTGGTAAAGACAGATATACTACTCATAATCTGCACTAGAATATGAAAACATACAAGACTGCAGCATCAGCAGATGTGCTAATGTTAAAAGATTGTGGGTAGGAAGATGCAAGAAAATTTTGCTAAGTGTCAGGATTTCTATCAGTGCTCAAGGATTGTCTGCTGTTTGTTATGGCTTTTCTACTACTTTGAACACAGCTTAAGGTACATTTTGCCAGACAGAAGACAGGATCCAAGAATTTCCATCTGACATAATAAATTGAATATATGATGAAAAGTCCAGGCTAAAGGGAAACAGAAACAGTACAGAAAGCTCAGATTCAGCTCTTATTAATCTAAAGCTTGACTGTGTTTTGCTGCAGGGTCTAGCATACAAATACATTATATCTAGATTCCGATCTTCAGGTTTATTTTTTTATTTGAAGTATATATGTAACCAATTAGTTTCTGTTACACTTCCCCTTTACCTCTACCCACAGAGAGAGGATACTCATCTATCAGCCTTCAGCTATGAACTCTAAATTCTTCAGCTTAAAATTAAGATCCCCACATTTTACTTTGCCCATTTCTCAACACAATTAGAAACTAGTTAATTGGCCAGCAAATCAAAACATATTTGAAATAAAGACCTCATTAAATTTTTTGTTCTCTAACCTTAATAATGGGTAAACAAAAATTACATGGGAATGACATGCAGCAAACATAAAAAAGAATGAATGCATTTTTTTTTTTTTGTAAACCCATGCACTTTTGAAGTCTAAAGGAAGAGTGAAGAGTAAACTTTTTATTGCTTGGCTCGGATTTCATTGTTCTTCCCCATAGTTGTTCAATTCATCTTTTTACTACAGTATGTGTTAGGAAGAAATCAGCACACCAGTTTTTCCAGATGCTGTTGAACAACCTACTTCAAAATTTCCTCAGAATAACAAAAATGTTTTAAAACAAATTACTTCAAAGTTTTCCTATGTTATGATTAATATATCCTGCTTTGAAAAAACAACAAACAAACAAGTCCGTGAAAGCAATGGCCAGAATCATTCAACCTATGATTTAAAACAAATATGCAAGGAATTAATTTGACCCAGTGAATCTATAGAGTAGCATAGACTCTTTTGGTTATGAAGGTCTCAAATCTACTCATTGAGTATGTCCATATTAATTTGTGATGTTACATTGCAGGTCCTAAAAATTCTCAGTTCTCACTGACATCAACAGGAAATAAAAGCTCTGTCTATAAGACAGGCCGCCTAAAAACATGATACTTCAGACTGCTAATGTAACAGTCTCTTTTCAAAGACAATATGAACCAGTATTTCTCTTTATCATCTGTCATGTATTTTCATTTAGAAAACCTACACAATGACCACATTAGTAGAATTTCACAAAGGAAATAAAATCCTTCAGCTAAGTTGTTTCTCACTTTAAATACTAGATGCTCCAAGACTTACTGAGATATCTTTCATACAAGCAAAGCCCAAGCTAACTGGGTGAAAATATTACTTAGAGGATAATATTCAGATACCAATCTTGTTTAGTAGTCATTATCTTCTGTAAGATTAACATTTTTATTTACAAGCCCATAAAAATATCATGCATAATTATAAATCATGAAAACAGACTTCACAGCATATTGAAATGCTTTTGATCCTTTGAATTGTAATAATTGGACCATTTCAAATTTAAACTGAACAAAAAAAAAAAAAAACAAGTCAATGGGAGCTTTCATTGCTCTGCAACTACCTCTTAAAATTATACACAAATTTTAATAATATATCAAATATAATAAATAAAGCTTTATATACCAGCAATTCTTTACTGCTTACATTAACTTACCTTTCACAGGCAGTATCAACTACAAGCACCAAAGTAATATTGAACCTAGTGGCTTCACTTGACAACACACTTTTCCTTGTTCTTGTAAAAGATGTAATAGACAGTGGAAGCAATTTTTAAAAGTCATATACAGGATCTGGATATTAATTTTAATGGGCAAAACAAAAATCTCAACACTGGTATTTAATGTCTAAGATTACACACGACTCAACTCAGAAGGCCATGCTCTCTTCTTATCAATTTAAATATATTCTGCATATGAAATGACTGCAGCCCTTTTTCAGGATATGCAGAGAATATTGTTTATCAGGATATTGTTTTATCAGGATATTGTTTTTCAGGATATTCAGAGAATATTGTTTATCAAACATGCACATCCATGCATGTGAATGGAATCAGATTCTGGAAGATAAGGAGTTAAAAGCACTCAGCATTCAGCAGGCAGGACAAGAAGATGAGAAACACTTTGGCATCATGTCAGCAGCAGTGGTGTGTACTGGGCAAGCATGAGTCAGAAGGGTGCATCACACACCAAAACCTTTTAGAGTTCACATTCTGTCAGGACAGTTATTTCACTGCACTGACTCAGTCTCACAACTGTAGAAAAATGCTCTTTTCCAACAGAAAATTTTCTCCTTTTGGTCTCAGCTCAAAGACTGTATTGCTTTTTTGTTTTCTAATCTGATCCCCTCCAGCTGCTTTTAAGCAGAAAACTATTTTAAGCAGAAAATTAAAACATACAATGGAATATAACCCCCAAATCCAAGCGAATTGGCTTCTTATATTGCATATTATCCAGAAGGCTTATTCTGACTGACTAATGCTGTTCACTGAGGTGTCAAAAACGAAGAAATAAGAACCCCAAGGCAGAAAGGGAGCTCACAGCCTCTACAGACAGAGGTAGTATCAGAGCGTCCGTGTCTTTGCTTTGTCAATAGGCAACAGTAAGGCCTGTTAAAATAGAAGGCTACAGTACTGACTACCTCATTTGCCGGTAATTATAAGGAAGTCAAGCAATTAAGTACATCAGTGGTAGTGCTTAAAATTAGAGTGGTAACTAAAACAGATGTGAAAATGAGGAGAGGAAAAACAGGCATCAGTTTAACTGCACAAGCAAAGTCTACCCAGAAATCCCAGAGGGTGGGGTAAATGTTCAATAGGGAATAAAAATCTCAAGCACAAGGAGGTCTCCAACATATTTTTATACTCAAATACACAGCCTATAAGTGCGATCTATAACTTTACTGCCTGTGGATCAAGCAGAGTTATCTATAAATCACGCTTCAAGCTTGCTGAGCACATGCCGTGCAGGCCAGATTCTTCTGGACCAAACAGACATTAAAATACAACCCCCTGCATGCTATTGTGCTTTAAAAAAGTTAAGAACACAGATCATCAAGATAAACTGAAAATATTATGATTCCATAGAAAGATTAATATAGACATATATTTGAAATAATTCATATACTCAGGTTTGCTTTTAAGAAGTCATAGTGGTATTGTTAAGTTAGACCTGTCAAACCTCAAAACTTCATAGCACAGAAACTACTGAAGGTTTATGTCCTCTGTTAATAGGATACTTGCAGCTTTTATGTGTTTATACACAGATAAAATCCCTGTACAAATACATACTGAAAACAAAACCTACTGTGAGTATAAACTTTTTAAATGAGAGATTGTTAGTATCTGTCATTACTGGGAAAGTGTCCAAACCTTTTCTTATCAAATGTTTTAGAAGAGTTCTCCAAGGAAAGATGTCATATTTGGCACAGGTTTGGAAAAGATATTTAGGAAATATAGAATCACGTAATAGTAGAATGGTTTGGGTTGGAAGGGACATTATAGATCATCCAGTTCCAACTCCCTGCCATGGGCAGGGACACCTTCCACTAGACCAGGCTGCTCAAAGTCCCATCCAACTTGGCCTTGAACACTGCCAGGGATGGGGCAGCCACAGCTTCTCTGGGTAACCTGTGCCAGTGGCTCATCACGCTCACACTGAAGATTTCTTTCCTAATATCTAAATCTCCCCTTTTTCCATTTAAAGCCATCTTGTCTTATCCATATATGCTCTTGTAAGAAGTCTCTCTCCAGATTTTTGCTGGCCCCCTTTAGGTACTGGAAGACTTCTATAAGGTCTCCCCAGAGTCTTCTCCAGGCTGAACAAGCCCAACTCTCAGCCTGTCCTCATAGGAGAGGTGCTCCAGCACTCTGATAATTTTCATGGCCCTCCTCCACACTCTGTCTGATGGGTCCACATCCTTCTTACGTCAGCGGACCCAGGGCTGGACACAGCACTGCAGATGGGCACCCATGACAGAAGGAGAGGGGGCAGAGTCACTTCCCTCAACATGCTGGTCATGCTTGTTTCAGCCTCTTGGAGATTCTTACTGGTTTCTTAGAATAGTCTTCATCTTCAGCACCACTCCTAAGGTCAGCCAAATCTGCAATGTAAATCATACCTCTCTCCACTATAATGAGACATAGAGCTTTATACTTGATGACTAAATGACTAAAGATTTCTTATATGTCTTTGATGCCAAAAAAAGTCAATTATTAAGTTATGAGTAGGAACATCACAGCATAAATATTAGTAACACATATATAAGATACTAATAAAAATTACTGCTGCCCCCAAAATCACATACTTCATTGAAATACGTTCTGAATTTCAGAGGCATATATGTTTTAATTTGATATATTTCATGTACAGTTTTAACAGCCTGTTCTCATTTTCATTGATTCATGAATTTGCATGAAGCTGAAGACTCCCATGGGAATTGCCATTTTATTTGTATTGTAAGTTACAGAAACTGATACTGCCATGAAAGAAATGTGTTTTATGCTTGGGGGAAAAAAAAAAAAAAGAGAAATAAGAAGAGTATTCCATCTTGCATAATTTTTTTTTGTTTCATTGCATTCAACTATCTCTTTTAAAAGTCTGTTTCAGTCAGTGGACTGGACTACACTCTGGATGTAAGCAGATTACATCCTGTAAAACTAGCACCATATCCACCTATTCATGAAGGAGCACAAGTGACAAGTGCAATGACCTTCAAGTCACACTGAAGGACAGCACAGAAATTCTTCCCATGAGGATCAATGTATAAGAGACAAGATGTGTGCAGGCCTTAAGCAAAGCACACAGTTTAAGTGCGTAGAGAAATACGTGGCACAGAGGACGGAGAGGCAAGAGAAAGCACATTAGGACTGTCAAATAAAGAAAATGTTAGCTTTTCAGAGCAGATCTCCATTCCAAAAGATCCCAGCTCCTCCTTGAAGAATGAATGCCTGCTAACTAGCACCCACCTTTCCATCCTTTACCATTGGAGTGACAAGCAGCATCTTGATTCAAATGAGGCAACCAGCGACAATGATAAAAATGAAGCTGCTCAAAAGTAAGGAGCAAGAAAGCTCACAGGCTCACAACAGATTTCCATCA
This sequence comes from Loriculus beryllinus, assembly GCA_039877255.1. NCBI lineage: Eukaryota > Metazoa > Chordata > Aves > Psittaciformes > Psittacidae > Loriculus > Loriculus beryllinus. The sequence goes on from JBCJKH010033083.1 coordinate 6,941, forward strand.
GGTGTTCAGTTTCACATATTAAGCAATCAAGATTTTTCAGGTGACTGATCTGATCTGAAAAGCTAGCAGCTTAAATCGCGTGTACTTCCTAAGCCCCAGCACACAACACCTTTCTTTCTTATTAAGAAAGCAAATGAAAAATTGTCTTAAGGAAAAAAAAAAACCCAAACAAAAAAAAAACAAAACACAAACAACAAAACCAACTAATCAAAAAAACCCAAAACCAAACCAAAACAAAAAAAAACCAACCAAACAAACCCCCCCCCCCAAAACCCCAAATGAACAACAACAAAAACCAGCATCAAACCCCAAAACACCAATACTGCATTTCTGTGGTAATATGTCTCTCAATTATACCCTTGGAGGGATATGGGACTGTTTTGGTCAGCTCTAGGTGCATGACTGAACTAAGGTACTATTGCTAATATCTCCCCAAGAAGAGAAGCATTATTTATCACGATGCGTCTCTCTGCACAGCCCAGAAAATCTATCTGTAACTAGAGGTGCAATGATACAATGCCACTTTGCAGCTCCTAAGCAGAAGAGATTATAGAAAGGTGTAATACAGTCTGGATGGGTTTTCAGATCTTCCTTTGAAGTAACCTTTTTTTGGTTTACTTTCCTGAACAAAAAACCTGTGAAACTGTCTTCACCCTGCATCTGGAAAACTGTTGTAGAGCTTACAACATGCCAAATATATTATTCAAAGGATGCATTATTTTCTATGATGTAAATGTTAAGGAGTTCAGAGGTCCAGTTGCTGACTGCTGCTTCAGAGTATCTTTACTGCCATGGTCATTAAAAAAATTTAAATTATCCTAAAGAACAATTCACAACAGAAAATCTTCTTGCAAGAAAATCTAGATCTCCTGTTGCCTTTCTCCCCAATGTTTTCAAGAAGCTTGGAGGTATATTGCAGAAAGCATCACTATAAACTTCAGCTGTACTTATGTGCTAGCACAGGTACCCACCACGGCCAATAGAAGCCAGAATACTGAGACTAAGTGAAACTTATTCATATGTTGTGCTACAATGTTAAATTACAACTGAATTACAATAAGGCAAATACAACATAGTGAGGAATGTTCATAATGAAAAAAGTTTGATAGACAAGTACTGTAGTTTGGAAAGGGAGTAAATTCAGACTGTAGAAAGGCAGCTCTTTAATGGAACACAGAAATCCCTGTTAAAGCTTGATGTAGGTCTAGATTTTAGGGGCAAATCCCATGGCATTCATTCAACCAAAATTCCTGGTGAAGGCAATGAGTGTTTTCCCTAAAGACTGAAACATTTGGCCCTTAGAAATAAAAACACTGAATAATAAACAGTTTAGATAAAGTAAATTCAACAGTAAATTAACATACACAAATACCAAAGAGAAAAATACTCTTTTGATTAAAATTAATATGCTTCTAAAACTCTACTATATTAATACATTTACTTATAAATTATAAATTTGCTGTATGAATACCACAGTTTACTACTTGGAAAACAAGATCAAGCTTAAAATAGCTACTGGTACAACCTAGTTAAATTGTTGGTATTTCACTGCAGATCCTGCAGTTCACAATCTGTAACTTGGTACTCAGGAATAAAATGCTGCATAAAGTATTTGAGGTAGTGGATTTAGAGATGTAATAGAATTCAGGCTTTAAAAACAGATGCTACAGTAAGAAACTTAATGTATGGATTTGAAACATCATCTCTATGGATATCAAACCAAATTGGTTTAAATTAGTCTCATGTGTCTGCTTTAAAATGAGACAATTTAAAATGAGACATCGTAGTCCCCAAACCAGATTTCACTGAAAAACAAAAGGAAGACTCCCATGGAAATCACAGTAGACAAAAAAATATCCATTTAATCTTGAAATTGAGGACAGGACATATATGAATCCTGTGTACCTTTATCATCAAAGAATGGGACCTACAGATAACTGTGAGAATATTCAGAAGCTTGGTTCACATAAGCACTAAAAGTTCACCTGTTTCTCTGGAACAGATCAGATGTCTCTATCTCAGTAATCTTTCTGTTGTTCTTCCTTCACTCAGTTTGCTGTCCTTCCTCTACAGTATTGCCTTTTTTCACTTCTTCCCCTGTTATGACAATTCAAGCATGTCAATATTTGACAATGTACTTCATCACAGACATCTGGAAGATCCATTTTCTTAAGTTAACCACAATGGTACGTGACTGAACTCTGAAAAACTGCAGAAGGGCAATTCAGAAAGTAAAGAAAACCTGGGAATCACCATAAGGCTTCAGAAAAATCTCTGTTATATGAAAAAGGAAATAAATTCCACTCTTAAGGATGCTCTTGAGACTGAGAACTAACTCTACAAAACCATTAATATCTGTTATATGAATGTAATACGAAAGTCTTTTATTAGATTGGAAGAGGCCTCCAGGCTCACAGAGCTTTCTCTCTCATTATCACACATAACTACATTATATAAGCCCTTAGATACACTCAGGAAATTTCATCTGAAAACCATTCTTTGACCATTGCTCTAAAACCTCCCGTTACTGGAAGTAATATACTTTACCCTGTTTCCGGCCCATAACTATCCATGGATGGGTCATCCACACATATACCGACACTATCCTTTAACTTACATAGCTGTTCCCTCCCTGGTGTTCAGTTCAGTCCCTTACACAAATATAGAAAGCCATTCTGTCACCCTCCAGCCTTAAAAACTGCTCAACTTTTTCATTCGTACAAAATATTCTCTCAACCTTTCATATGGCCTTTCTCCAAATGTGAACCTTCTTTCTCCAATAGGTGGTCAGAGTTTTACGCAGTATTTCAGATAAAATATAACCAGTAACATTTTGCAATAAAATTTTTGCTTTTCCCTCTTCCATGTCAAAGAAAGCATGCTCAGCGTGTAGGTAAAATCTCAGCTTTACAGCCATGAGGTAGTGGTGGGAATCATGGAGATTTCACCTGCACAAGTGGAAAGGATAAAAGAGAGTATGGGTTTTCAGGGGAGTGAAGATGACGAGCAAGACTACAGGAAAGATGCCAGGTTTGGCAATCACTGAGGGAGACCTTACCGGTGGGAATCTAGGTATTTCCCTGGGAAGGAAGAAAAACCAAGCACACAAAGTGAAGCCTTGGGGACAGAGAGGTGGCAGAAAGTTCATCTTTGTAAGCAGTACTGAAACCTACCCACCTCCTTCATCCCTGACCCCTTGGGCATAAACCCTACCTTCCCCCTAAAATATCCCCCCCTCCTTTCTGCAGCAGCTACTTGTCAGCCTGAGACTGCATCCCAGCCTCACCCGTTGTGCCTCCCAGGCTGCTGCTCTGAGACCAGTAACTTGCTTCAGGACTAGCAACTTGGCTGCACACAGGGCAAGCAGAGCTGCGGTAATGGCCAGCCTTCAGTGCAGGCACAGCAGCACCCACTGCCTCTGCGTGATGACTTCTCAGGCAAACATGATATTTGGCCTGTATTTAAGGAAATGTCTGTCCTTGCATGTTTTGTGTTACAAGTGGCCTTCATCTAAATTTGAACCACACTTATGAGCCTTCATAGTCATTCTACACTCAGGTACTTACCCAGATTTCTTACTCAAACAATGATTTCCCAGCTATGCATAGAACTTGTCAGAATTAGCCCCCGAGCTCTTGAAAGCTTGGTCCCTGATCTCTTGCACTTTGTAAAGCTAAACTCTTTCCCATTTCTGCCAATTCAGTCCTTCTCTGAACTGTAGATATCTCTAAAACACTGACTCATGCCTTAGCATACTCCTACACTTTATGCCATGGTCAACAACAAAATGTTAAAACACAGCAAGTCTGGAAATTAATATTTGAGGAATGTACATTTCCCCTTAGCCAGTGCTACTCCTTTCACCATAGTCAGTAGTCTCTCCTTTGCCCAGTATCTCTTGCATCTCACAGTTCCTCACCAAGCATGTTTCAATAAATAATTTCTCATGTGGCACCATAACATGTGCTTTACTTAAATTCGTTTTGCTTATATCTGCCATGTTTTCTTAAATTAAAGACTTTACTGGTTATTTTTTTAAAGGTAGAGTTTGTCTGACAACAGCTACCTCTATCAAGTCCATATAAAATTCTATGCAACTTTTTATTTATTCACATTTCTAATTGTTCTCTCTAGCAGTATTTTTATCTACATATTTACAGACTGTTAAGTCAAAATATAGGTCTTGCAGTTGCCCATATTATTTAAATAAAGGGGAAAATAGCAGCAGCCATTCCATAACTCATGAAAGACATCACTCCAACTAATAGACACAGACATGCATCTTAGTCACTAACATTTTTGTCCTCACCTTTTAACCTCACTATCCCTCACCTTTGCTCTTGGAGTCAGCTGTACCATCCTTACTGATAAAAGTAACAGAATGTAAATATACGTTTCAATCCTCACATAAACTCTACACCCAAATCTCTATCTCTATGAAATTTCTATTTAGTCCTCCTTCAGCATTTCTGATTTCCTTGCTTTTTTGAAGAGATGTTGGTTAAAACATCTCCTATGATATCTAACTAACCCCTGCTTTTAGCAGTTTTCATTCTATCCTTTAATGGTTTTCTTCACTGATTAGCTGAGAAGGAATGGAAGAGACTCCCTAATTCTAATTCATTTTGCAGAGTGATCATTTTATCCAGTTTATTCACCTCTTATAGGTTTTTCATGCACCACTAGTTTTGGATAACTTTTTCCATGCCATGTAACAAATCCTAAATTTGTCTGTCCAGCTACCTCCTTATGTGGTTTTTCCAGTTCTTCTAAATTTTCTGTTTTGAAACTGAAGACTTGAAACATATTACTAATACACTTTCATCTGTGCTTCTATTTAAGTCAAAATGAATCAGCTTGTGAACACTCAATTAAAGGTGGTCTTTACAACTCCTTTAAATAAAATTAATTTCTCAAGTAATCACAATTTGCCAACTACAGAGGAAAGCATTTAAGGCTGTCACACTGATAACAGTATTTGCTTTCCAATACCCACCTCTGAATTTCTGCAAATGAGTTTTATCTTGGTTCATAACACTACAGGAATCTCTATCCACATTGAATCCTGTCTCTGGAGTACCCAGTTAGGTCTCCCTTCACCAACCAGTGCAGTTTCTTTTATCATCCTTCCCCAAAGGGTTTTGATCTAACAGCATTTTTTACCTGTGCTACTCCTTTTTCCAAGTTTAAGGCATGATTAATTAATCATTTTCTTTTTAAGGAGCCGTCAGTAGGTTTAATGAAGATACTGCGTATTACTGCCATGGGCAAAAAGAAAATTTAGCTACGCAAAAGGCTACGGGTATATTATCTAGCAGAATTTGTTATTAGCAGGTGCTGTGGCTCAGGCAATTCAAAGTAGTTACTGACACAATAAACTCTAGCAATAAAAAAATAAATCAGAAATGCACCCCAGCAACCTATAAAATGTTTTTTTCACATTAAATAAGGCGGGCACACTTGACCTCCCAACTCCATTTATCCATGTTACAACTGTTTCTTGGTATCTTCAGTACCTTCAGAATAAGCACAGATCCGAGATCTTGAATTAGTTTTATATGGTGCAGTAGTGCATCCATAGAATATGAATATCTTGAAGGATGTGTGAATAAAATTCTAATTACTACTGAACCATACAATACATGTAAGAAACATCTCTTAATTAGAATTAACCACAAGGATAAAGAGGAGACCATACACCTTATAAAATGTCAAATTCTTTCTTCCTCCAGGATAGAAATGATTACTAGAACAACTTTCCAAGGCTACACTGTTTCCCTTACAAGGAATATAAGTTCTCTATCACTACTTGTCAAAGCACTGTTTGAAAATATTCACTAAATATAAGGAATATAAGATCACAGATCTATAAAACAAATAAATGAAACAAAAAAATCAAACACAAAACTTGCATCTTCTTCCTCAAAGGGGACCATTAACTTAAAACATAAACATATATAATATCTTGAAGTTATTCAGAAAAGAAAAATTAAATAAAAGAGGGTGAGCAATATGCCTAAGGAGGGAATCAGGAAATAAAAGTTAGGACCATCTGTTACAATAGGATATGCATCAAATACAGCTCCTTTTGCATTTTCTTTTAAGATACGTTTGTAGGTAGACAGCTGAAAGAAAAAACTTCACTGAATTAGTGAAATAGTGAATAGTGAAACAGCTGTCCCCAGATTCAGAATCTACGTATGAGAAATACAGAGCTCCCAGGGAGTTAGCTCTGTGGTATGGTTTATGAAAATTTATGTTTGCAATGCCCAGATTCAGATCCAGACTTGCAGAAAATTAAGCTTTTAGCAGATGTGGTAGTGCTGAGGGACCTTTACATTCAGTATTTTGCCTCCATATCTCACTGCACAATATGTTCTACCTTTGCTTTAAACAAATATTGAAGTAGATTATTCTTCAGTCAACAAACTTCTAAAGTCAATACATTTTGATGCATGTCTCTCTTAGTGCATGAAGTTAGTAGTTACTACCCAATAGGCTGTGGAGATTCCTGGGCCTTCAGGGAGGAGTTTCTTTAGCACAAAACCATAGGAAGCCAAATTCTGCTAGTTACATGAGGGAGGAACCCAAACTTTGCCAAACTTACGATGATCTTGTCGTTACAATACTACTGCAGGCTACTGCTATCCACAGAATTTATCAAAATGTGTCTCCTAAGAAGACACCACCTAGTATTTCTTAAGCAACACAGATATAATAGCATAAAATACAGACGAACCTTAGGTGAACTTACATCTTCAGGAACCCTCATCAGACAGAAATTCTCTGTGGTTTTGTCTGGCAGAAAACTGTCTCCTACTGAAGTGATACAGGCAAGTAAATGGGTTTTTACACCTTGAAGTCCTAGCCTGCAAGAAGGTCACTCACAACCTAGGATATTAAGCAAAGAGCTCCACAACTTTCCTTGTATCTCTTACCTGTAGGACACCTGAGTAGCAGAGAGGAAGACAACATTCCCAGGACTGTGTTGCTAGCCTCCATGGAGAACCCATAACCATCCTAAAAATTGTCATTTACCTATGTGAAAACATCTGTACAGTGTATTCTATTATGGCCAGAAAGGCTGTGAGCAAGATAAAATATATTCTAAACATTAGCCTAAATAAGCCCTAAATAAGGGAGTGTAGTTTCACAATAAAATCATCATGTACAATAACTATGTAAAACACAATTCTGTCTTTCATCTCAGTATATAAAAGCAAATTTATCACATAATTTGTTGGATTTTGGTTTTTTACCCACTTCAAATTCACAAGGTAGTGATAATAAAGGGCAAGAGGAATAATGGTTTTCTGCAAGAAGGCACCATCAGTCTTCAGTGGTGGTGCTGCAGTGACATGAGCATTAACTAAAAATAGACAAAATTTACAGAACTGCAAAGTATCAAAGAAAGCAGAATTTGACCTCCTTTCTTACTTCCTCCAACTCATTAGCTATGTTATCCCTGAGCACTACCACATAAATACATGGAGCTGCATGAAAACTCAAATTAGTTTATGAACCAACATAATCACAAAATATTCAAACACAGGTATGCAGATAATGAGACAGAATATACCTATCTGTATGCAGATTTCAAAACTTTTATTTATATACACACATGCAAATTTGCAACATAAATTAAAGTTTTAAAAACATACAAAATTTGCATACTTCATTTTGTTCATTTTAACATTTCAGATGGTATAATGAGGAGTGAATTTAGAGGGTCACGAAAACCACATAAAAAGCACTGACTTACTTACTGCATGTAGACTTTGAGTCACATACTGTTGTCTTATTTTAAAATCATTACCTATTTGTGTATCTTTATGCAGTCTGAGGTGAGCTCTCCTTTCCCAAATGAGCAGTATATCTGAGAATAGCTCCCATTCTGACATTTCACTCAGTAATTCACAAGATAAACTAACCTCCTTTTGCCAACCCTGAGGAGGAAACCTTGCAGGATTATGCCTCAGGCGTGTAAGAGATCAAAATCTTCGCACTCAGAGTGAGAAACAGGAGCTCCTGGTTACCAAATACAATGCTCCCAATGAAGCACTCTGGCCACAGTGGTCCATAATGACAGTGACATGGTTCTGATGTGCTTTAATCTAGGCCACAGCTGACAACACGAATCTATGTTATTGAGCCTAAAAAGTCATCAGATGTAAACTACATCAACAAACCAAAAATTACTTCCAACAGTTAAATGCTTCCTGTAAGAAAATGTACTCTCAGGTGTTTGATAACATACACTTGTAGAAAAAAAAACCCCAAACATATTTTCTTGGTGTGATTCTGAACACAACAGATGTGAACCCCAAGCCATTATTTTTATTGAAGCATTCCTGAATGTGCAAGATATAATCACTGCAAATGGCAGACAAGCTGGGAACTACAGAATTTCAGCAAATCTCTGAAGTTTTCATATACTGATTTTCCTCAAGCCTTAGCATTATACAGCTACTGTAGTGATAAACTGTAATAAATCACTTTCTTACACTAGTTCCAAAAACACTTGTCCCATTTTATCATCTATCTTAAAAGGATATGAAAATAGGTCATAAATTCCATTGTTTAAAATACAGGAATTTTCACCCAGTATTTTTGCAGAAGTCTCCAGTAACTATCTTAAGGTCTTTTCCAACCCTAACTATTCTATGATTCTATGATTCTATACAAGAGACACAGGAATATTAAATATTCAAAGTTTATTTTGATATAAAATGATCAGTATTAATTTGTTTATGGTGCTTAACCAGATATGATTATCAAAGAACAATAGTTTCAATGCCATCAAAGGAATCACCAAAATGATCACAGAGATATTTGATTTGGGTCTGTTTGAAACCCATGTTATGGTCTGTCAAATTGTGTTAATTTTATATTAATTGCTAAAGCTTAAAATCCACTTATTCTCAACAAGAATGTAGTTTAATTCTCTATAAAATCTGTTCATAGACAAATAATACTCTTTAAATATGATGTTAGTAATGCCATATTTTTAACATCAAGGAAAACAAAGAGTACTGATTTCCTTCTGTTGCAATGTGCCACACTCACAGTTAATAAAAACAGACAAATTAAGAGGTAACCTCTCAGCTCTGTAGAAAACAAGAAGCTGCAGTAAGACACTTCAGTAAATGACACATTAAAAAGCTCTAATTAACTGGACAGGAACTGGTTCTTCTTTGGAACATCTATCTCAATCATATCAGGTGCATTTAATGGGCTGTCTGCCGCAGAAGCAAAATAACCATATCCTCTCGTGCACCACAGAAAACAGAAATGCAAGTAAAGCCTAATCAAGAAGACCTAATTTAATCTTGTCTCTGAGGGACAGCAGTACTTCCTGAATTGTCAGCCGAGCAGGAGTACTGTTTCTGAAGCTGTTGTCTTTAAGATGCAGCACTAATGAAGAATAAAGAGATAAACATTAAAAATATCCGTAAGCACAAATAGTTTCTCCCCACAACACACAAAGTTCCAGAGCTATAGTCAAGTGAGAACATGGGAAATATCTTACAGATAGCATTAGTATGATCTTAGTTACTAAAATACAAACACCGTTTGGTGTCACCATTACAATAGTATTTTAATTGTAAACACAATTTAAGAAGTATGGGTGTGATACTGAAGATTAATTACATTTTTATAGTGCAGATGGGAAGGAAAAGATAGGTTATTATTAGCAACAGAATTAACTTTACTCTCTATCAAGAGCCTCTAAAACATGAGTACCTTACATAATTTTTTTACAAAGAATTCCAATGGAAAAGTAGAAGCTAAAACAGTAAAAAATTTATGTTCTCTTCAGGTGAAAACAATCTCTGAATATCATTATCCACCCTGTATAAGGAAGCTGATGTTATATCATACTTGATTTCATTGCATTAGGGAGCAACAATCAATCAAATCAAGTTAATGAATGCTCCTGTCCAACTACTAATGATGATTAAGGAAAAAAACCTTCGAATTCTTTAAAACCGATTTTCAAGCAGATTCTAAGTATGTATTTATTAGGACAAAAATACTGAAAATTAACTATATTATAAAAAGTATTTTAAGCTGGAAAAATGAGGAAATATATCAGGAGATGAAGCTACTGCAACAATCTTACGATAGCACTGTTTAAATATTACTACTGGTTTAGCAGGAATTAAAACAAAAAGATTATCTTGCACCAAAAAAGAAAACCTAGAAGCTGCAATATCACTCCATGATGAATATATTCATCATATTCGAGTCCAGCATGTATCACAGCACCTGAAAGCAATTGCTTCTTTACAGTTTTGGGCATTATTGCAGTGTCTCCTAACCGTTTCCACCAAGAAATAGCAGTATTTAGTAACATTTGTTCTCTCTTTTAAAGAGAGAAGCATTTGTAATTCAAGAGGGGGTTCAGCTCTTTCTTCTTTTAAAGAGAGAGAATTCATCCACAGAACTCTCTTTTGAATTACAAATGCTTTCCATCACAGGTGAATTTACTCTTAACAGTGTATAAATACCTAGTGCAGTCGTCTGGTATCTCATGGAGTATACATTGTACGTATCATGTCTAAAGCAACATCTCTGTTGTCAGCTATATTTATTGAGAAACGCAACTGAGCACATCAGTTGGTTTCTCAGGTCATCTTCACCTTCGTAAGAGCCCTTTTCAAAACAACTATGTAATCCTTTCTCAAAACCAAACCTAATTAATTACTTTTGTGTTATGATCTCATTTCTTGACTCACTGCCATAGGATGTTTTTGTATCAAAAATCCTGGTAGCTCTCATTAACAATAATCTGAAAACTTTTGCGCTTCCTGGCCCAATTCCTTCTCTTACCATACCCATCAAAGCACTTTTTCAGCAGTATCTCTGGATTCAAGGTTTGTGTCAACACCATCCAGTCCTGAATTACAGACTCTGCAGACTGGCTTTGAAAGCAGGTCCACGTGAGTAGCAGACACTGCACGGCACTGTGTCGTATCATCATCCATGATATCCTGCCACGGGACTCCTGGTAAAACAATCTCTCCTACCAACAGCAAGTCCACCTTAAACGGCAACTGCCCTCATTTCTTCAGTCGCAGCCACTGCGACAGACAGCCTGTATCTTAGATGTGATTTAATGATTCAACTAACTTTGTTCACATAAAAGATATTAAATAATCTGAGTTAGAAACAGTGAAAATGCCCAAATTGTTCAGAGTTCTTAAACTTTGTGAGAAGAGCATCTGAGATACAACTGATCATATCAACTAAAAAAACCCAAACAAACCAACCAAAACACAACAAAACAAACACTTCTGCTTAAGTTAAACTCCTTAAACTATTTCACCGAAAACCCTTTCCCCTTCCTAAAAATAGTGTAACTGGCATGAAAGCTATTAAAGTCATCAAAAACTGGCCTTAGCAAACTGCCATTTCATCTCAGAGCACATAAGAAGCTGTGAGAAAACTCCTCTTTCTACCTTAGTCCCACAGAACACACTCCCCCAGCAGCAGCCACTGAACACACCTCAATCTGCAGGCAAGCATGAGCCTTTCTTATTAATGTTCAGTGGGGCACAATGCATGAATACTAAAAATGGGACAAACACCTTCTATCCTCCATCCATATTTTATGGAAAGCATGGAAGAGACAGCTGAGGTAGTGATCACTGTAACACAGGAAAAGAAGTGTGGTGCACACAGAAGGAGCATGAGTCAAGATGAGGAGGCAAAGTAGTCAGGCTAGGGGAGACAGATGAGATGGGGCAGGCAGATACACAGTCACTGAAGTATATTTAATTCCAGAACTTGGAGTGGAGCCCAGAAAACTGAAGTCTCAAAATCCTCCTCTGCTGTCAGCTAGTATTTACAAAAGCTAATTGCAAAGCTCTTCTCTCAGATTTACAGCTGGACACAGAAAGGGCAACAGTTCTCTACAGCTACTTGTTCCTTTGCTACGCCAAGAGGCAGATAGCTTTAGTGGTACAGTTCTTAACTTCCTGGGATACATACATGATACTATCAAACAGAAAAGGAACTGTCTTTTGTTTAAAAGCACGGTATTTAATGCCATAAAAATGTTCCAAGATTCAAAGTGTCAGATGGGAAAAAATTAGCACAGAATTAATTAAATATGCAAATACTGAAATCATTCCTATATACACTGTAGCATACACACCCACAACTGGCACACATCTCTCTTCTTTTTCAACCACAGGTAATTAACACATGGCCCACATAAACATGCAGGCAGCATCAATTATGTTTCCCTTCTCCAGCTGTGAGTTGAACTTCATTCTTGTTCTGACAAATGGTTTCTGCCATATGTAAAGGTTGCAATGCAAAGAAAGTTGTCTTCTGAGCTAGTGTGAACAGAAAACAGTGCAAGGAAAAAGAAATGGAAGGTCTGGTCAAACGTGCATCCAGGCAGTCCCTGGCTGCTTCTCTGACATTCTGCTATGCATGCAATCCTTACAATTTTTTTCCCCCATCCCTTTTAATATGCCACATGTACCAGGATGTTCAGTCAACAGTAAGTTCCAGAACTGCTTTAGAAGGTGAAGACCATGACATTCACTGGAAAACACCGTAAGCTCAAACTGTGAAACTAAACTGAATGCAACAACAGCTCTCAGGGAGATAAATTACCACAGGGATTCTGAGTGTTAATTGTGCAGTTCTTTACAATACTTATTATTCCAAGGAAATATTTTTAACTTCCAGAAGTCAAAAGATGTACATTTTTCACTGTAGTTCTATGAAGATACTGTAGTTCCTGATTTGTATTTATTCACCATGGACAAATCAGGATTTTCCCCACACATTATACTTCCTGAATAATAAAGTTACTGCCAGCAATTGCAACCTAGGGAATGTCAAAGTGTAAAACCCTGATGATATGTTAAACAAAACAAGAGTTAGGCACTGACCCACAAAACAGACATGTAGCACCATTTAATGGGCTTATGGACAAAATGTCTTTGTGAAATATTACAGCATGCATCTACATAAAGCTGTCTGTTGACGGGAACCAAAGCTGACAAAGGCATAACAACATAAAAATGTTATCTGTGATCTTACTCTGTATGTGGTGAAAGTGACAGCCCATCAGTGTACAATTATCATATCTCACTAATGGAATATTAATAAATCACTCATTACTCTAATTAGAAAAACTTGTCTTGAAAGACATTCTGACTTTTCACCCCTGGAACTGCAACTGACACACAAATGAATTTGATAGTCTTAACGACTGTAAGTCCTTAGTGGGAGAAATAGCGCCTTAATCTTCCAGTATTTAGCTTAACAGCCAGTGTCCACTCCCTGTGGATAAAACTGAAGTCAGCTTAGATGGTCTCATGTACTACTTCAACCTCTGTCAAGTATTAAACATACATCTAATACGAGGCAAAGATAATACATAGTTTGTGTGCAGGTTTAACTGAGTGGGGATTAAGATTTTCTTTGAAGGAAACCTGCAGTATCTGTCTAGAATGTACAAAGTCAAGCACGAACTTGCATTTCAGTTATCCACAGGCACGTGCACACTTCTGAACCTGTGTAACTCTTTTAGTCCCTTCAGGAGTGTCATTTTTGTGCATATGCAATGTCAAGAAACCCGCAGATATTAACCAAATACAAATGAGACCAGGTAGCAGTATATAAAGTCTGCCTTTCAAAGAATTCCCAGAGAAAATAAAAGCATTTTGGAAATGCTGGGTTTAAGTGCCCCAGCAGGCCTCATTTAAAAAAAAAAAAAAAAAAAGAGAGAGAGAGAGAGAGATGTGATCTTTGTGCTTATATACTGACACAATCCAATGACTGCTTAAGGCAATGATAACTATTGCACTCACAGTGTGAGCCACAGATTTCAGTGAGTAGCAGATCAGTCTCCTATGGATTATCCTAGCTATGCTAAGCCATCAGACATTCTTAAATGTCTCATGTCATATCAATCCAAAATATATGTGTACATGTTAGAGGCTTCACCAGGTTATGCTGGCTTATGGACATGCTTCTTTACATATGTGTTGCTGAAGATGTTGAAATCTGGAGTTATTTAAGTTACAATGACTTTTGCTATTTATTTCAAAGGGTACAGAATATACAATCATAGAATTATAATATCTCAAGTCGGAAGGGACCCATAAGGATCATCAAGTTCAACTCCTTGCTCCTTGCAGGATTACCAAAGACTAAATCATATGAGTAAGAACATCATCCAGACACTCCCTGAACTCTGACAGGCACAAAAGATAATCACCCTGTCATTAAAAATAACTATAATACTGTTTGACTTTATGGGATACCTGCAAAGTTAGCATAAACAAATTGAAATTCAGACTGTTGAAAAAATATAGTGGAGAATTAGTTGTAATTCAGAACTATGAGAATATTTTAAGCTCTGTTGACTTCATCTATCAGATAATTCTTTAGGCAATATAAAAAGTGTTATGATTTGTTTGGCACTGTAATTTTTTTATGTTAACATAATGTGCTATTTTCACTTATATTACCAGATATAGTCTTACAGTGTAGGAGAGGTTTGTTTATCACCTCTGAAACAGGAAATTCATTTGGAACTGATATCATAAAAAAAAGGCTAAATATTTAAAACTCTAAAAGCATAATTTTAAATTGTTTAATCTTCGTCCTTGGCAATTCATTTTCCTTACCTTATGTTATAAAAGTCACTCAAAGTACGTGTTCACTTCTAACTAAGCTGACAAAGAAAACTCAGAAACTATCTGTAGTACATCAGTTTGATGCAATTTTCTGTTGTTGAAAACAGTAATTTTTGTATAAACTCCTTTCTTCTTGAGTCTAAACACAGACTTCTTTCAAATTCACTTGACAACAACATCCTACCAAATAAACAGTGACCATGCTTTTACCACAAGAAGGAAGCCAGTATTGTATTAGTCACTGAGGAGGATGCATTGAACACATTTAGTACTGTGGTCAGTACCACACAAATGATTCACCAGCTGTGATATTCACTCTGTAAGTCCACACATTCTGCTCCTGATTTATCTAAAGGCTACGTTGAGACATAACGTCATATGCCCTGAACCTTAACGTCTTCAAATTCATTCCTTTATTAGCTATGGAAACTGTTGTAACTGGTGACTTTAGATTTTTTTCTTGGTTTGGGTAATTTCTTTGATTCTGAGTTTTTTTTCACCCCCAACCAGTTGCAATATATTCCATTATCCAAATGATAACATTTTAATCCTCTTTTTCTAACAGAAAAGTCCAGGGTGAGGTATAATTTAGAGCTCTTTAAATACTTGAAGCTGAAAAATGCTAATTACATAAAAAAACCCAGGTTTTCATTTGGCTTTATGCATTTGCATTTACATATACTTGAAACAAAGCATTAAGTCAAATCCATTCCTGCTTTCTAACCCATTTACCTCCTTGTAAACAAACCAGTCACAAACCCAGTCTCTTGCATTTTGCATCTACCAAGATAAACTATACTGCAAATATATTTCTGCATCCTGTTAATGCTATCCAGTTGGTGTGCAGAAGGGAATGGGATCTGGTCTATTTTGATAAAATACATGGGTTTGAGGTTTACTTTGTTTTCCCAGAGTATTTTCTTTAGCATACTTTTGGTTTAATTTCACGTTCATTTATTAGACACAAGCAGGATTAGTTAAAAGTAGTTATTAGACAAAGCATGACTAATTGTGTCCTACTTTCAAAAAGTATCTGACCTCACAATAGATCCAAATAATTTAATCTTACTTCTTAAAAAAATCTCCATGTAAACTCTAAAAATATGCTTAATAAAACAACCATTAATACTACGTTTGTCACACTGAATTTTCCAGCACATACACAAACTTAGCTCTAGAGAGTCTCCACTGAATTAATATACTTACTTTAGCTGGTATCTTATAAAGATAATAATGGAATCTATTAAGAAAGGACTACACAATTAGGTTCCATAAAACTGTGGGCAACAATCCATGACTAATCTGCAAATTCTAAGGGGGAAGCAAAATGATTTTTTTTTTCTTTATTTAGCTTTAAACAGATAAGATGTGTTGCGCACATAATGATCAATGTATTTAAACATTTTCTTTCTGATACTGTAGCTTAACCTTTTCTTCCACAAAACACATAGCAGGCAGCTTATCTTAGAAAAAAAAATTATATTACAGGGGAAAAACCTGAAAAGTGCCTGAGCATTTGGGTTACATGCAAGTTTCAGTATATATCAGGTGGACTACGTTGGCTCCAGGATAATTTCCAATTGAAATTCGATTGGATCTCGAATTGGATTTTGACTGTTCTCTTGATTGTTAAATTAAATGTTGGCGGATGATTGTTTAAATAGTATGTGCTGAACTATTTACTTCCCCCCCCCTCAAAAAAAAAGTATAAATAAATAAATCTTATTTTGAAAAATTTCAAGTATCTCAGTATCATACAAGGTATGCATTCAGCTTTGAGTAATAACTAGCTACACAAATGGAAAGTAATTTTTTCATATCCACTAAAACAGAATGAATCATATCCACAATACCAAATTGTAGTAATAAATTACTGAGCTCCACTAGTAGTGGAAAAAGCTTTATCATATTATATTTTACAGTAAAACTCTATTGCAGTCATCTATTTATTTATTCAGCCATACTTCATGGTATACTAAACATATTGACTATTTACAATCTGTAGAGAGCACACATCTACCTAGATCAAATTGTTCAAAAATACTATTTTCTTTACCATCAGTAAGGAGTGTTTATTACAATAAAAAAAAAAAATAAAAAATGAGTGCAGTGTAACTGTGCTGCTGGTATCCACAAATTTCAGACAGTCACCTTGACTATGCAGAACTAATACTACACCCGCTGACTGAATTATACCTGAGAAGCAGACTTGTGGCTAGTTGATTCTACCACATGCATGCAGCTAAGTCGGTATGCGCTGTAGGTAGGACCTAGGTGTGGTGGAGACCACTACTTATTTGAGATAGCAGGTCTACAAATTCATGCTCTCAAGGCCACCTGATGGCAATAACTAAAGTGGCAGTTTCAGCCCTGAGGTGTGAGTGAGGTGTGAGTGAGGTGTGAGCTCGCTGCCTTCAACACATTCTAGAAAAGAATTTACAGTTCAAGTTCCTCATTGCTTCCACCAGAAAGACAAGAAAAGCTGTTTAAAGTGCCTCAGGTACCTGAACAGGTAATCTTAAACTTCTCTTCAGCCTCTTTTACAACACCAAAAAGTAGGGAGAGATTAGCATCAAGAATAAGTGAGTTTAAAGGGAACCCACTTTATTACTTTTATTCTCCCTGTTGTTAAGGAAAAAAAAAAAAAAATCCCTATCAAAAGATCAATCCTGACTTAAATGTAAATTCAAATCATCCGTAAGCCTGAAGAGGTACTCCATGTTTATCAAGCATATTGCTAACATGGGTGATAGCTGCCAGGAAGTGGATATGGAAGGAAAGATGAGTATAGACTGACTGTTAAGGCAAAAACCAGCAGACACATCTGAAATAATTTATATTCTATGATAACACAAAGCCCTCATGTACACACAATGCTGGAGTCAACATTAAGTTTTTTTTTAATACAAAGCAGTAACATCCAAACCAAAACCAAACCCAAAGCTCAAGATCAGGACAGTGCTTTGTTCAGCAACTGTTCAAACCAATATCTAAATCAGCTGCAAGAACACTGCATGCTAGAGCCCTGTAAGGCAAAGGAAGCCAGAAAGCATAAACTAGATCTGGCAGACTCATCAAATAATCATCAAATAATTAAATATACCACAAATAATTAAGTTCTATATAAAAGCAAATAAACTAAGACAAATCACAGTTGAATCAAGTAAAAATCCACACCAAATTTATTAATTGGTATCTCTTAATTTGCAAAAAAAAAAAATAATACTGGGCTTTTCTGCAATAGCTTCAGGTTCAAGCACTGTTTCCTGCATCAAGGACATACCTTGTGCACAGAGGTCATGGGGAGCTGCACACAGAACATTGGCAGGATTTGTTCTAAATAATGCACTATCTTAAACATGAAGATGAACTTTAGCATGACACCATTACAGATTAATAATACTGCAGCTTTTAACTAATCAGATTTATATTTACCGGCTTTCTTACATATTAGTTTCTCTGCTCTTAGACAGACAGTCCTTAGTCTTAGACAGTCCTTGGAAAAATGATCTAATTACTTTGGGTTCTACAGTACTTCAGGAAGCAAACTACAGGCAAGTTTAATAGCAAAAATTTATAGTTTCTGCAGAAAGATACAGTTTCTGCAGATTCGTAAAGTCTGCTTAAAAAAAAAATATTATTGGACACACAAAACTGAAGTCTCCAATTTCCTTCTAATTGCATGTAAAAGTTTTCCTTTTAGTTCCAAAATAAACTGAAAGGGGCACCTTCATCTTTCCTTCATCACGTTCTGCTGTGTGTTGTCATGGAGGCACCAGAAATTTAGAATAAAGCCATGCAATGTTATTAATTTCTCACAGGTCCTGTAGAAATGCTGTGATCCTTGAGTAATCTCTTAACAAATAATTTTATCTTCAGAAGGGCATTAAAGTGTAAGATGCAAAAGCATTTCTTCTTATAAAACCCTCCACTTCAGTATGGCCCTGACCAGTTGCTGCTCAACATTAAAAACCTCATATGGCTTTTACAGGGCAGGCAACCTGCTCACACAGTTAGGGTTCAAAATGCCAGGCAGCACAACGAGCAAAGATCAGGTCAAAAACTTTAGCAAACTCTTGTATTTTTACTTGGATCTGTCAAAAACATCCTCCGGAAAGCAATTTAACACAAGAGACTAATTATTTTGCAGCACACTGCACTGATTTTAGAAGTATCTTACATAATATCTGCTTAGTAAATGACCAAAGCACTTTAATACTGCAGAACTTCCTTGTGTTTAGCTTTTCTCTCTCTGCACTTAAGATTTCATTTATAACTGTTTAAGGCTTTTTCTGCACGAATTTATAAAAATGCGAATGGCATTTCCTGATCCTTGTCTAAATCTATTGCTGCTAATTATCAAAATCTGGTTTTAGAAATGCGCAAATTGTTATTCCTTTTTTTCCCTGATCCTGATTTCTAAAGATATCCGTTTTTCTGAAAATACACTTTATTGGAAGAAAAACAGTATGCAAGAACTTAACCATACATATAAATAGTACATGTCCTTTTCATTGAGTTCATTAGAATTTCTGTGATGTGCAAGTAGTCTCACATGCTTCATACTGTTGGTTTTGCACCTTGTCTAAGAAATTATTAGCATGACACAGCAAACAACTGATCTTTTTTCATGCATAAATACTTCAGCTCATACACAATTCTGCTTTACAACTCTCTCTGCAAAATACAGCATGAAGATTCCCAGTGGGTAATTTATATCATGCTCTAGAGACATAAAACATCATACGAGTACTCTGGAAGTCAGACCACACACCATCACAGTATAGTAAGAAACACCACATAAAATTTGCAAGTTGGAAAAAAAATGAAAAATTTAAATTTTATATACAAAAATCAACTCACACTTCTACCCAGGGTGAAATGAATGCTGTTCAAATACCTTGCCACTTCAACTCTGTAAATGACATTACACAAGCATTGAAACAGCTCTATAAATAATATTGTCTCTGAAGTAGCCTTTATGAACTAATGAACAAAAAGAAACCCAAACAAAACAAACCCTAAACCAAAACAAGTGGAAGAGCTACCCATAGCTGTGACATTAATAAGTTTTTAATATTTCAAGGAACTAAAACTATAAATACTTTTTCTCTGAGATAAGAGGACAGGTGGTTTGAACACTATAATCAGCAGCCTCTCCTGAGTGCAGTATCAGTATCTCGGGGTCTTTTTTTTTTTCCTAGAAAGAATCTTGCATTGCCTCTTTTCCCAAGGTAGGGTGAAGACCCAAATGTGTAAGGAAGACAAAGTTTTCATCTTCAATTTATAATTCCTCTCAAGGTTATTTTATCATGTAGATTTCTGTATTACACTTTTTAAGAAATACATTTTTTTCACTAAAAGTTACAGTGCTTCCCAAATAGACACTGTAGCTCTCATACTAGAGCCTTTCATTTTACACAGTGATAGTACCTACCGTACTTTTCAAAGCACCACTAATACAGTATTGAATAATCTTCCAAAATATTTCATTTTAAGGTTGCAAAGTTCTTCCATGAACAGAATTATAAATTCAACATTCGCTTTTATGTTCTATTGTTCTGACACAATGAGCTTTGCAATACTTCACTTGTGCAAAATAACAATAAATTTCTCCTAGTTCTTATTGTGGTGATTTCCACTATGCTTATTCTACTTTGTCACCCCCTTGCCACTAAAAAGCTATGTTTGGATATTCATAGAATCATAGAATAGCTAGGGTATGGAAAGGACCTTAAGATCATCTAGTTCCAACCCCCCTGCCATAGGCAGGGACACCTC
>JBCJKH010033085.1:15023-26003 GCA_039877255.1 Loriculus beryllinus
TGTGCTTCATTTGTGTATTCTGAAGCTTAAGTTGAATTATCCAATGCAGAAACTACACTGCATCCATACCACTCCTTACAGCAGGATCTGATCTTGCTCTA
Source organism: Loriculus beryllinus (assembly GCA_039877255.1). Lineage (NCBI taxonomy): Eukaryota > Metazoa > Chordata > Aves > Psittaciformes > Psittacidae > Loriculus > Loriculus beryllinus. The sequence goes on from JBCJKH010033085.1 coordinate 15,125, forward strand.
CATGTGTTCACAGCTCAGAGCCATCTCCAGACTTTCAGCTGAATGCTGTCACACTGTCCCTTCACAAAGACTTCTATCAAATGCAGCCTTATAGTAACAGAGGTAGATAGCTCAGCTTCTGACCAAGTGAGCCAAAGTATCTTTTCTGAAGGAATGTAAACATACTCATAGGCAGGGTAGGATGTAATGAAAAGCATGGGGGGATGAAGTATCAGCACTTTTACTGTTCTGGCAAGTGACCCACAATTCACACCATACCCAGAAGTGACAATCAGAACCCCTTACTCTCTTTAGCAGTTCTGGTCCATCATGCTCACTGAGGTCTTGCTCCCTCCAAGATCACCTCTTCCCAAATGCTAAGTTCATCCCACTGACTCCGCAGTATAGGAAGTTAAACAGTTGTGCATGCACTGAAGGATCAGGCGTATGTCTTCAAAGACCAATCCCAGAACTACTGATAGCCAGGAAGCATGGAAGAGTATTTTAGTATGTTTGCTGTACAATGCACATCATGGAAGGATCTTAGACTGCAGCCAGAACAGAGATAATAAATGACAGTAAAAGATTCAAGTTCTTGATACTGTAGTCAGATGAAAACTGTTTTCAACAAGGATGGATTATGAGGAATTCCAGTTTGATTCAGTTAAAATGCCTCTCACTTGTATAAACTTACTGTGGCCAACAACCATAGCCATCCTATTAATGATGTAACACATAGGGAAAAAAGCCCTGTTAAAACTACCTCCTTCTTTGATGTATGTTGGCCTCATCATAATTTACTAGGAGGCTATGCTTAAATGTTGCGAGGAGCAAGTAGTGCTCCTACAAAGGAAGTGCAAGCCTTGCATTTCATCCTAGCTTTGTCATTATTGCCTTTTCACTTTTAGAATGAAACTTCTTTTTTGCCTCATTTACTTCAGCTGCATGAGTGGGAAAATAGTTATTTGTCTGCCTTACTGAAATGCTTTTAGGACTTCTATGATCATGTTTGCGAAGTTCATTATATTGCTCCAGTTTACCTGCTTCATATTGTAGGTACTGATGTCACACCATTGAAACCTAGTAAATCATGTGAAAGATAATAAATAAATAATCTCTTCAATCATCCAGTGATTACACAAAAGCTCACATAATTTTAATGGCTGTTTATTCTTATTTTCCTTTTATGTTATGAAGTAATGAATAGAAGTAATAGTGTAAAAACTGAAGCTTTTAGACCATGAAGCAGAGGCTTTTTTGCACTTCTCAGCTATTAAATACACTGCTGCTGTACTTTAGTTTCAACCAGAACAGTTGGTGCATATGACTGCTACAATCCTGATTATTAGTTTTTTTCCAAGATGGTCTAGCTGGTCTTCTGTTCAAATATTGACTCAAATATCGCTATTAGAGCTGCCAAAGTCAATGCCTGCATTTGTGATCAGTAAAAACTTTCATTTCTCCATAATAGCAGTAAACTTGTTTATGAGAGAGTAGAAACATATTTAAAGAGTCTGACTGATTATTCTAACAAAAAAAAAACAAAAAAAAAAACCACCAAAAACAAAAAACCTGCCCTGCTAAAACGTGGGATCTTTCTTGTTTGTGTGCCCAGGGAGAGATTGGCAGAGAGATGTACATCATCAAACAGGGTGAAGTTCAAGTCCTTGGAGGCCCTGATGGTACAAAAGTCCTGGTTACACTAAGAGCAGGAGCTGTATTTGGGGAGATCAGGTAGGTCAATCACCGTTTATAACACTTTCTTTAGAATTGGTCAAATAATAAATGGTTGTTCAACTTCTTGTTTAACTTTACTTTCATGGTAAGCATGACAGCTACCACAGGGAGGCTAGAAAGTGGGTAGGATCAACCAAGAGGACACTGAGTAAGGAGATGCAGGTAAGTAGAGGAAAATCTAAGTGAAGCATCAAAGACTAATCTGGCAAGATCTCAGACCAGAGTTTTCGGCAATGTACACAGGGATATACAGACAAATTTATCCTTCAGCATTTAAAAGATTTAACACATCTTCCTATTCCGAGGTCTGCAATATGCAGGACCAAATGCATTTTATTGCCTGTAGTGTGAGACTAATTGCCCATTACACAGCAGATGGTGATAATGATAATTAATTTCCAACAAAGGAGATAAAAGAATCTAAAATAGCAAATAAAATAGCAAATAAAACAGATCATTTAGGATCTGAAGTAGGGACCTAGTTGCAAAAAATCAGGAATCCACATCTGAAAATGTATTTGTTTAAGAACACTCTAAACAAGAAAAGGGCTGACATATCAGATTTTGGGGTTTGAGTTTTCTGGAGGACAAAATTTTTCTTTGATAACTACAAATGGTTTTTATATTTTCCATGTGGTTGCTATGCAAAATCCATTAACTCTTACATGCCATGTTCCCCAATTAAGCAAGCAACTGCTAGATTTTAGGTACTACATTCCCTGCTGAGGTTGGCCTGAGGATAAGTAGCAAAATACATGTGCTGCTGTATGTGATAAACTGGATCTTTGATTTCTTCCATCTGCCTTCCTATTATTGTTAATCCTCTTGCTGGTAGCTTCAAAAGAGGTTATCAGCTCTGTGCCAGGTTTACATTTATCTTCTACTTGTGTCTCCCTTTGTAGTAACAGAAGCAGTCCAGGGACACACATTTATCCAGGGATGTGTGTCCAGAACTTGCTTAGATCTCAAGTGGAAAAAAACCCTGACATATCCCACCGGATACAGACCTTATTCATTGAGTGGGAAAGTGTAATTAAATCAGCTGTTTGAGAGATGGGTATTTGAAAGGTATTTCTCTGTGTGACAATATGATACCTGAGCAAAGCCTCAAACCAAAATGCTGTATTAGAAGTTATGTGGAAAGGCTCAGAATGCACTGGTGTTCGGTACAGGTTGAATAATGGAAGGATAAAAGAAAAAGCCACAGCAGCCCAAACATGTAACACGCACAGTTTTCAATAATTCATTAGTATTTCATTTGGAGTGAAGGCTTTATTTTTTAAACTGAGACATTATAATGATTGGTTTTAAAGCAAGGAAGGGATTTTCAAACTTTTGATTTAATACAGGTGAGCACCTGAGAACTACACAACAGCCTTTAAAACTGCCAATATGGCCATTAAAACCCTCAGCAATGCTATAACTCTACACTTTTAGTCTTGTTTTACTCATCATGGACATACTGCGGCAGCATACCCATTCAGACACACATAATTGGCATCTAAATGTCAGGTAGAGGACAAACTCAAGGAGAAAAGACACAGCAAGTGGAAGACATCTCTAAAATCGAAGAAAATCAAAGACATGAAGTACCAAGTTTGTTGGTAGAGATTTGTCTTCTTCCTTGTGGCAAAGTGTTAGAAGATAATGAGTTATTTTCTAACTCGTTATTTAGTATAGAGTTAGTATAGAGCCTTTCTGTATACGCTTTGTCAAGGTCTCCTGAATGCTGTATAGGAAAAGCAAATGAAAAAAATATTCTTTCATGGAAGAAATACAGCTTCATTCAACATATCCAGGTTTTCTCCTCAGTATTCACAGCATGGTTATCACCTGAAATCAGACTGATTTCCTTCTGATTTCTGACTCAAGATTTGTTTAGAGAAATATGTCAGCTTCATTCTGAGGAGTTTAACTACATGATTTATAACACACTTGCTATCTAATCTCACTCAGTTCAAAATGCATGTAAATGATGCATAAAAGGTCTCTGAGGGCAAAGGAGTTGAAGAAAACAAAACATGTTTACTTCAAAAACAAATCCCTGAATTATACTAGAAGGCCAATGGAAGACTAATGTTCAAACATGTCCTTTGCCAATTTCATCCTTGGAAATTTTTACGGAAACAGATTAAGTAATAGGAGTTGCCTTCCAAATAACATTTTACCCTCATTACTACTTTCCCGTATAGATAATATTAGTTTGGGAAAGCAAACTAATCTCAGAATCAGAGGCAAACATATTGCTGCCTTAATGAGAGCCTCTATGCACAGACAATTGAGATGGAGAGAAATTCAGCTATAATACAACACTTTATTAGCACAGAGAAATTTACGCTTTAATCCAGATGTCCTCATTCATTCATTCACAGATATTTTACTAGAAACACTTCGTATCAGAAAATGGTAATTCTGGAAAAATTAAAACATTCCTCCACTATATGTTTATTTTTTACAGGAAGATCTCTTGTCTTTTTAGCTTATTTTTTAAAAAAAAGAAAAATAAAAAATTAGGTAAGCTGATGCATCACTTTGTCACTTTGACAATTTTATACCTAAGAGATGATCGATCAGAGGGCTGCAGCACCTCTGCTGTGAAGACAGGCAGAGTTGGGTTTGTTCAGCCTGCAGAAGACTCCAGGAAGACCTTATGGTAGTACCTTCCAGTACTTAACAGGGGCCTGCAAGAAATCTGGAGAGGGACATTTTACAAGGGCCTGTTGTGACCGGACCAGGGAAATGGCTTTAAACTGACAGGGAGATTTAGACGTTAGGAAGAAATTCTTCATGTGAGTTGTGAGGGTGGTGAGACCCTGGCACAGGTTGCCCCATCCCTGTCAGTGCTCAAGGCCAGGACGGGACTTTGAGCAACCTGGTCTAATGGAAGGTGTCCCTGCCCGTGGTGGGGGGGTTGGAACCAGATGATCTTTAAGGTCTCTTCCAACCTATTCTGTGATTCTATGAAATTAAATTTGCTAGCATAAAAATTCAAAAGTTATCATCTCATACTAATATTAGAGCTTTTCAGGCTAACAACTGGAGTAAAATGGATAAGGTTAGAAAGGAAAAATACCTTGTTAATATATATCTTAAATTATCAAGAACTTTTGCAAGGCAAATGTAGGGGGTTTATAAAATCTGGTCTATGAGACACCAGCACACTAACCAAAACAGATTCAATGATGAAACCTGTAGCACTGTCCTTAGTCAAAGGCGATTTTGTTTGAGACAAGGACTGCCTTCTTGTAAAATTCACCTCACATCATCACCAGAATGAAAAAGCTAATCTCTTTAGTCCTAGTCTGCTTCCATAAAATGAGCTTTCTGTTAGGAAAGCCTGAAAATGATTGCTCAATGACTTGTTGAGAAGTGATTAATCAGAACCCAAAAGCTGTTTGCAATTTTCTTTAGTTGCTTTTCTTATTATACAAATAGTTTTATTGTATCTGAGGGATTGTAAAGAATTGTTTAAAGAGAAGACTATTTTCAGCTTGAGTTCATATATTGATTGCTGTCTTGGGTTGCAGAAAAGCATTCTGCATATATATATAAAAATTGCAGAAGTCTTATACTACCATTATAAATCAAATATATTATCAGTATAATCCAATATATACAGATGTGTCCTATAACTATATGTAATATCAAAATCAATCATATATCCTTGATTAAAATTAGGTAACAATTAATGCATGCTTTATAGGTTCCAGATTATCCTTTATTAATAAATTTTAAATGTAGGGATTACTAAATAGTCTCTAAAAATATTAACTCATTGGGAAAATCTGGGGTAGATCTTGAATTCAGTGGTAAAGCAATTTTAGTACTATTAGCAAAATGGGAATTCTCTTACTTATCACTACAGCTGGGAAGTGAAATCTCCTCATTTCTGCAAGATGAACAATTTATTTTTTATTTGTAAAGCACCTAATTTTTATGTGGATAGCCTTCCTATGGCCAACAGCTGCTCCCTAAACTGATCTAATGCCTTACTTTCAAAACAAAATAGCTTTGTTTTTCTGGCAGACACATTTGTCACTGTCAGTCTGAAAGACCTTCCTAATCCATATAATTCAACTTGCCAACATTAAAACATGAGAAATTGTATGTGAGAAAACTGAAAACCGGAGCCCCACAGAAGTTATTCTTGAAATCAAAATCCTGGAGAATCATTGAATCATTGCAAATAACCCTTTCATTAATAACAGATTTGTGCTGCTCTACTTCTGATATAAACAATTTTCAACAATAAAATTGAGGAAAAACCAAGTTCACATGAGGACTGAAACAAATGTAGTCCCTTCAGTGAGTGTCTCTTGGGAGAAATCTCTCTAACTTGAAAGAATTTTCACAGTCCTTAACATCCACATTTGCCTGACCAGCAGTGACAATTTGCCTTCCTGAGACAAAATATTTCTAATCCCAACTGCAAAGTGCCTTTAAAGTGTGGTGTATCACGACACGGACTCAAGTTAATGCAGAGACTCAAATCCTCATTTATTACCACCGAGCCCTTTTTATCCCCTTGTTTGGTACTTTCCCAACCTGCACATACATACAACGTTCAATCTCATTGGCCACTGTGAAACTCTCCAGGTAAATATTCCAATCACAATGTTGCAGACCCTCTCACAACCCCACATCCTCTGGCCTGCAACTGAGATTCCCACCACAACTACCTCCTGGCCCATCCTCCCAAGGCTTGCTTTGTTTACCTTCCCTGTCCATTCACATTCCAACTCATCACCCTAGGGCTTGTCAAAACACCAAGGCCTCAGAGCTCATTGCCAAAATCTTTTTCAAGCAAATCTTATCCCCTTCAATCCCCACGTTAAAGAACATCAGATAAAACAATTGGGTACATGCTTTAGGATTACTTTAATGGAGAACCACCAACAAAGAAGTTCCTCACTAGGACAAGTAACAATGTGACTGATGATGTTTATTTCCATTCCAGTCTATTAGCTGCAGGTGGAGGAAATCGAAGGACTGCCAACGTGGTGGCTCATGGTTTTGCCAACCTTTTCATTCTGGACAAGAAAACTCTCAATGAAATCTTGGTGCACTATCCTGACTCAGAAAAACTTCTCATGAAGAAAGCAAAGTATGTCCTAATTACAGGTTTTAAATCACATTATTTCACTGCAGAATGGATAGTTGTGGCTTCTAGACAGATTTACACTCCATTCTTGGAAGAGTAACAGATGTAAACACATTTGTATTTAGAAGTCATGTTTGCCTGGCAGTATCTACTGGAAGTCATGGTCTTGGCAGGGATTCCAAGGGTTGTGGAAATATGGTAAGAAGAATGAAGTCTTCACTGTAGCTGCCTTCTTCTTTGTATTTAAGGTAACAAAACAAATAGGAGATACAGATGTATACTAGGATTCCTTACACGGTCAAGAAACAAACTGCAGGAGAGATGTCAGTTAAGGAGCAGGTTTTCAAAGATGCAAATGGACGCTCAGAATTAATTCCATAGAGATATGCTTCAATGCACCCAGATTTGTATTAATTTCCAAAACCTCAAGCAGTAGTCAGGAATAGATTTAAAGTAATGCTCAACAAGATTAAAGTACACAGATTGGAGAAGTGTCCATTTTGTTCAAAAGGATTCTGAAATGGGATTTCAAACCCAAATTGCTTTTCATCTTGCTTTGCATGTAGCCTGCTAGGATCACTATTACCTAACTTGGAAAGAGCAAAATATTGTCATATTTTGTCACAGAATTATGACAAAGTTAATAACTTGCTACCTTGCAAAAGGTCCAGATACTTGAAATATTTTGTCATTATTAGTATACTTCAGCACTTGTTGTTCTCAGCTGTTGCCTTGCCCTGCAATCAAAGGTTGGAAGGCTTCTCCCAGATTTGAAATTCCACCAGAACAGACTAAACATAGCACAGGAGTGACATTTTGGTTAGTGTAGGTGCTAGCAGATGGCTGCATTCAGCATGTTCCAACAGCCCTGGTTGTCAAATCACAGTATCTTGAGAATAATCACATCCCTTAAGAACAGGGAACTGGGACACAGAATGAACTCATTGCCCAGTTTTCCAAATCGGCATCAACAGATAGAAAGGTGGAACAAATCCACTGACTGATGGTCCCCTGCATTTATCACAGAATCGTAGAATAAAGTAGGTTGGAAAAGACCTTTAAAATCATCAAGTTGAACCATTACCCAGCACTGCCAAGACCACCACTAAACCACTAAAATGAGGGATATCTTGCCTGACTTTTCTCCAGCGTCTTTCTAAACAGTTGTACAACCATCATTACTTGTTCTTCCTGTGTCTGTCCCACACTGGCACCTTCTTTTTTGACCACCCTAATCATATCTTGCCAAACCACTGAATACTGCTTCCTCCAGCCTTTCTCAATTGCAGGAGTTTAATCTCCATCCTTTGCATCTTCACTCCCATTTGAGCTCACACCCTGTCTAAATATTAGACTAGATACAGGACATCCTGTTTAATTTTAAAGATACACAGTACCTGCCCTGTGCTGGAAGCCATATATTCTGCTCACCCAGCAATTTTTCCAAATGTCCCATGCTTTTTGTGTGGTCAGCCATGTCTCTAGAAAAACTAGGCACCAACAGGAGATTTGTGCACTCTTTTGATAAAGATTGCAGTTATGTTCAGTTTTGGAATCAAGTTATCAATTGCTCTGCCCTGGAAGGTTTACATCAGAGCTCTCTCACCTTTAAAGGGCTCTTTGAAACAAATGCAAAGGATTAATTTAAGCAAGACATTTGTTCTACTATTACGTGACTGACAGTCAATGTGTGATATTTTCATAATAAATTCATGCAAGCTGCAGAAGTGTATTTTTCAAATTGATGACTTCTGAAGACTAAAAGCTTCTGAAATTCCCATATTTACAAAGTACAAAATGCAGTATTATGGGATTTACTGTACTTTACACTGCAAGTATAGTCCTTGTTCCTAAAAAGCTTTAAGTCAGGGCTTTTTCAAGAATAGAAAAGTTGCCTTGAAACCTGTATAGTAACCTAATGGAAACTGGAAGCATGGAAACCCCCTGCTTTTTGCTGGCTCCACTTACCTTGGAACTGTCATCCAATCTTTACCCTTGTCTCTCTTTCACACTTCTTGTTATGGCTGCAAATCAGTACAGCTACAGAAGGTGTGAAAATCTAGTCTGCCACTTTATTGGCAGTATGTTTTGTATCTTCAGGGTGTCTTTTTCTACTGAAGAAGACCAAAAATAGACACCACTGTCTAAACTGACCTGTGAGAGATAGGCCATGCTGGAAGTTAGTTTGGCAAACTATTACTTCCACAAGCATCAGCTGGACACCCAGTTGATCACTAAATATGCTCTGAATTTCCATCCAGAAGGCCGGGTTAAGAGACTACCACCTCAGACATGAGGCATTTGTCTTCCTCCACACTCGTTCTCCACCCTATAAAACTCTCACCTGCTTTGCAACACCTTGACACCTGCACTTATTCTCCAGGGTATAGGTAAGCAACTTCCAATCTGAACAATAGCCTGTGAACTCTACCACGGCCTTGGGTAAAACCTTTACCTTTTCCAGCTTTGCTCTTGCCACTGGACCTGAGAACGAAAAAGAACTGCCGGATTTTCATCCATGAACAACACTTTAGCTCTGCAAGAGCTTTTCTCGGTTTCACAGCACTGCTGTGTGTTCTCATTCCTTCCTTTTTCCCAGGGTGCTGCTGAAGGAGAAGGGGAAACCTGCCCCAGGACCACCAGTGCAACAACCACGGGGCTTGGCCAGTCTCTTTGGGCAGAAACAGGAAACTCCAAAATTGTTTAAGGCGATGCTTGGAGGCAAAGGGAAAGATGGCCTTGTGAAGCTGCTGCAGCTGAAGAAACAACAGGACATTCAGGTAACACCACAGAAAAGAATGTAGGTTCTTCCAGGTGCTGCAAGATACTGGGAGGGCTTGGGCAAAGAGAGTAGGTGAAAATGCAGCTTTAATGCAACCAACAGCAAAAACTCCCAGTAGCTGAGATACAACCGCTGTACCTAATCTCTGTAAACACTATTCTGCAACTTGACTTAAATCTTCCTGGATCCGGACTCTCATGCAGAGCAGAGAAAACAGAAGCAAGGAAAAAAGCAAGCAAACAAAAATCCTCAAAGAAAGTAAGGCTAAAATAGACTTGACAAAGACCCTAAGGGCATCTGGTTCAATTTTATGGAAACAATAGTAAATACAGAAATATCCTAACACAGTAATCTGATCCAGCTGACTTGAGCACCCAGTGAACTTCCCAACATAGAGTCAGACCTCCGGTTGTCACAAATCCTGAAAACAAAATCTAAAGTGTAGCCCACACAGCTAAAACTGATTAAATCCCTAATACACTGCCCTTAGGAGAAAACTGTTTTGTTGATAAAAAATACTTCCCATATTATACTTTGTTCTGGGAAATGTTAGTAAGAACCTGCTCAGTTCTACATATTTACCCAAAGGTGGCAGAACACTCTTCTGTCTTTACAGCTGAACTGGCTGTGGTTCTATTTACTTTTTTTTTTAGTTAAATAAAGAACTTCACTTACACAAATGACTACAGCACTACTACTGGAGCAGAAACATTGCTCAATTTAATGTGTATTTGTGAAATCAATAGCAAATCGGCTTGGCCAAGGAATTGGGGCAACCTACAGTATGTGAATATTTACGTAACACTTTCTCTTCTGTACTAGTGTAAGCATATAAAGGAAGGCAAGACCTAAGAAAGGGCTATGTGCTCCCAAACATGTCTGTTTCATCCTGCTATATTAATAAGGAGCAGATAGTATCACTATTAACAAGCTTTTCATAGGTTTTATGTTGACATTCTGATTCTGAAATTGCATTTTTCATTTAGATACTGATTTTCAGCACCTCAATACAAATTTGCATATGTTGCATAATCACAATATCCACACTGTGCCTTTCCACTGCATATACGGAACAGAACTACTTCCTGAATTTTAGCACTGGAAAACACTGAACTTCTTGTTTTTAGGAAACTCAAGCTGAAGCAGAGAACAAGCCTGAACAAAAGGAGAAGAAACCCATGGAGCCTGCAGCCCCATCTGCCCCTCCCGCACAAAAGGAAGAGCCAAATACAGACACTAAGCCCAAACCTGCAGTTATGCACAGAGGAACCAGTAAAGAG
>JBCJKH010033085.1:26062-38115 GCA_039877255.1 Loriculus beryllinus
TTGAAGTTAAAGAGAAAAAAAATAAATAGATGCTGCTTTAGGCTGTGACCCCATCTACTGTCCTGCTGAATTCAGAGGGATAGTGTGACTTTGCTTTTGACCAGAGAGGATAGAAGTAGAGACTACTCAAGATACAGAATCTACCACAGCTCCTTTTCTCTCCCTCCTCACCTGACACAACTGGACGAATTACTTACATACTTACCTCTTAACTTTAAACCTGAAGAAAGAACATCGGGTGTAATAACAATTAGAGCTCAGATTTCAGGTGAACTTGTTTCTTGCTTGATCCATGCTTTCCCTTCTTTCTTACTCTGTCTTGTTTCTGCTTCTCCTCTTCCCTCTCCTGTTTATTCTTGCTTTCTTATTGTTCTTCCTGCTGCTCAGTTTGCTCCTAATTTTTGTATGTGTTCTTTCCTACTTCCTTTTCTGGTTTCCCATAGTTACACTTTTTCTTGTCATTGCCCTACTGTTGCTGAGGTTACTCATGTTTCTCTGGATCCTTCTCTCTCCTCCCTTTATACTTGTCGTCAGTGACCTGCTTTTCTGACCAGTGTGGCCCAGTGCAGGAAACAGTGATGCTGTGCATTGGAATGATTTATTCTGGGACAGAAGGCTACAAAACAAAACCATGGTCAGAAAATAAAATCACTAAAGCCATGAGGGGGAAGCAGACTGTAGAATTATTACTCTGAAATCACAAGCAACTGCTCCAGTTGTCTTTTGACCCTGGTGAATAAACATGGCAAGGGCTTACATATTCCCTACCCACCCCAGGGGTGACCTTTAACTTCTGGCTGCTGATTTACACGCTTGATCTTCTTAAGTGGTTGGGCATCAATCATGCTCTCCAAAGAGCAAGCACTTGATACTGGCTAACTTTCTGAAGAATCTCAGTGTTTAAACCAGCTCCTTCAAAACTCAAGTCTACTTTACAAAAAGCAGGATTTATGCTTTCTGGCTCTGTAGTGCATAGTTTCAAGCAATGCTCCAGCTGTCCACCTCTATTATAGACCCTGACTGATGGTGCAGCATGAACCCCATGCCTTACTGAAGCCAAGCTGCATAGTAGCCCTGAACTAAAGTAAATCCTTTACCAGTGTCACAGCCGAGAGGGATAGAGCTTCCTAAGACAGACCTCCCACAGTGTCAACATTCTGCATCGACTCATCACAGAAAAGGATGCAGTATAAAACAAACGGCTAAAGCTGTGTTTTAAGCTTAATCGTCTTTATCTTTACATGGGTTTGCATCTCCTCCCTCTCCCAATCCATTTTTGGTCCCCACTGGATGAGCAGTTTTGGGAACTGAAACCATTATTCACAGGCCAAGCCAAGAAATCATAAAGCAGGCTTCACAGCTCCTCAGCTGACCAGCCAGCCAAGGAAGGCATGGAGCCAAGATTATACATTCATTTTGCAGGCTACATGTGATCCACCAGAATTAGTGGGATCTTTGCCTGAGTGCAAGCTGGATGTTTGAATCCCATATGTTGCATATTCCACACATCCTCTGACATGACCAAAACACAAATCTGTTTCAGAAAGCAAGTTTTGCTGCATCAGTAGTGAGGTCAAGGTTCAGCTGCTACATGGTAAGAATTATCTTTGTTTGTATATTATGCAGTGATATGTAAGAATAAAGGATGCGACAACAGAGGCAGAAAATGATAAGATGCATCAAAAACAATTATTCATCTATTGCACATCCAAAAATGTTTCAATACAATCTCAGAGTTAGAAATACTGCAGAACTGCTTCACAAATGAGGCCTCCTGTGAACAATAATGATTTACGAATTCATTACAATATATGGTTCTTACATCTTTTTTGAGAGTTGTAAAAACATTATGGAAGGGGGAAAAAACTATAACCCCCCATATTTGAATATTTTGTATTGATGGGTAAAGCTCTCTCTCACTGCAAAAGATCTAAACCCCTTCTGCCTACACAAATGCTACCAGGTTACTTCAAGTATTTTCACTGTTGGCATAAATTCATCAATCACATAGACATATATCACAAAGTAAGGGCTGAGACTGCAGCAGCAAGCACTACACTGCAGCAACAGAGCATCCCACTAGTTGCTGCTTTGCTACAGACCTCAACAATGCAGGACTGCAGGAAAGCCTGTAAGTTCTGTCTGCAAAACTACCAAGTAATGCACAGCTCTTGAGTTCCTCAGACCCAAAATGAAGAAGTTATCAGTGTTTGCAGAAGACCATAGCCACATACAAATAACATCTATCTGTTTTTCTCTAGCATCTCATTTTTCTGTTGTTGGAGTATTTTCCCCTTTCCAGGGGTGTGCAGCGGCAGGAAGGCTCCAGGAACTTAAGTTGCAACTATTTACAGGGTTTTCATCAGACAGAATGACACAAGACAGGTCAAGAGTAAGATGTATTAAAACCTCTCAGGAACTAATTCTACCCTGTGGATTCTTTACTGATAGAGAAGTCAAGCAGATTACTCGTGCACTCAGAAGACACACCTTGCAGGTACCAAAGCTCACTCAGGCTGCGTGTGGCATTACACTCTGCTGCAATGCTATGTCTCCAATATTTCCCAGTTTCCCAATAAAGCATCTCAAATTTGACTACACTTGAGTGTAAAGAAGCTGAAGGGTAGAATAGGACAATGTATCTGAAAATGAAAAACAACCAAATCTCCATGCCCCTCTACTTAAAAGGCAAACGCTGTTCTGAAAAACATTTTGGAGAGTCATTAATAACTGCATTAAATAGCATACATGCGAGAACTCTCACATGGCAAACAGCATGAAACAGGCACTGCTAAAACTGTCCAAATACAGAATACCTTCTTGCTAAAAGCCAGTATGAGATGCCTTATGAAATACACACTGCACATTCATAAACACTGAATGAAAAGGCATTTTTCCTCTCATCTGATAATACTTGTTATAAATCTGAGCTGTTCAGCCTGTGCAAATACTCATTACAGGAACTGCAAAAGCAGCATTTATCATGATACAGAAAATGATGAGTACAAAGGCACAACAGAATAACAGTATACTGAAATTGTATTTTTAATGTGTAGGCATTGTAAATCAGTTAACGTCAGCAGAACTGAAATACATAGGAAAGTAAAAAATTCTGGTTACAGGTTATTTCTTTGCTGTACATATACATATATATATTACGACCTCTAAAATGGCAAAAAGCACCCGATTACAAAGACTGCTATACATCATTTTGATCACAAGGTGGTGCAAGTGACCTACAAGCACAAGTGACCTACATTCACAAAACTGACAGTATTTTGCTTTATCACTGTCAAGCAACTAAGGCATTTTTAACTTGTAAAAATGAACAAAAAATGGCAAAACATAGCAACTACCCTCCCCCTGACTCACAATCAGCTGCATTTTCTTGACTCAGAATATTGCTTCAGCCTAACTCAGAAGCTTCCAAATTTTTCAGCAGTCATTAGCTGTACATCTCTAAGAGGTTATACCTGGAAAACGGTTCTTGCCCTTGTCAGGTCTGAAACACTTTTCTTTTACACAGTATAAGGCACTTGGAGAAGTAGGTGTTGTGGATATGCTATTTAATTCCCCAAGCCTGAGGAACATGAGGGCAATTTTCACTTTTCCAGTAAGAGATAATGAATTCTCCACTGTAGAAACTCAGAATTTATGTACAGAATACAGACAAAATGAAAGCTTTTATTCTATATGCAACAAATATTTAGTATAATAATACCTATTAACATAATTAAATTCGATTAAATGCACTTCCACAGCAACTTAAACTAGAATTAGTAACAGAACTCAGATGCAGCATTACATTTTTGGCAGACATCACAGAGGAATCAGAGAATGGTTTGGGTTCTTCAGTACTATCCTGTACTCCTATCAACAGTACACGTCCACTTCAATGAATCTAGACAAAGCACTAATACCGCATCCAGTTACCTCTGTACATGGAGCATGTAGCTATGAGAACATTTACTGCTCCAAAACTATAAAATACCTATTTGCAGCAGTGCAATTTAGGTTCACTGTAACTACTTCGTTGATCTTAATATGTGCTGTTGCATATCTGGCATGCCACTTCATTATAATTTATGAATAAAGTAGTAGCACATTTGCACTACACTGACAAAAAGATGACTAGATTTTTATATAAACATATGAATTAGATTTAAGAAATAAGAAAGAGCTTGGCTTAATATGAAACAAATTTCTTCTTTAATATTCCACTACTGGAACAATATAGGACCCCCTTCCATAAGGAAAAGAGTAGAGAGTAACATACTCATTCATGATTGATAACTAGCCAACTGTCTACAGAATGTGTGATTATGTTTTACAGGATGTGTAAGATAATCTCAATACAAACATCTTTCATCCAACAATGTTAATGTGAGTTCAGATTTTTGACAGGATTATACATGTATGGAACAAAAAATACCACCCAAACTATACAGAGCAGCTTTCGCAACTAAAAAAAGTCATATACAAAGTCACGTACACTATGACCTGGTGTAATCTTGAACGCCCAAGTATGCTAAATTTAGTGCTAGTCCATTCTGTTCTTTCATGTTACAGCTAGACCATCCAAAACCAGATCCATCAGATGTCTAAACCACTTCAAATGCGAAACAGAAAAATTCATGTTTAAGATGGGCATTCAGGAAGCGAGAAAGAGACCTTTACATCCATACATGTTACATGCACTGACAGGATCAGAAGAGATCCTCAGCAAGCAGTATGCAGCTGGGAGACAAGAAAGCTTAATCTGTCCAGTAAGCAAATGCAACATGATTTACACTTGACATAAATGCTGAAGACGAAAAGTTAGGCCAAGAAAATAAACCAGGAATTGTATGCCCTAGAGAAACACAGCATGATTACAGGGTTGGGGCTCAGAGACTTTCTTGTCTTCCTTCAGTGAGGGAAGAAGGGATTTTGTAATCACTTTTCATTAGTGGGCTCATGAAAAAGCAGCATGATTCAAAATATGACAAAACCAACACAGGTAGCACTTTCAAGAACTGCCTCTTCTTGAAAATATGCAGTCATAAATCAGACAAAACTTATCAACCAGAAAGTGAAGTCCCACTTCACATAAAGCCCTTTAAAGATCAATAGTCCTAACTGGCTTGGGGAGAAGGGACACCAAAGCAAAACCCCAACCAAAACAAAATCTAGAGTTCCCATTTTCCAGCATAGCACACACTGAAATACATCTTATAACTTTTACTTTGAGTGTCCTCAAAGGCCAGTAGCATTCTTCTCAGATGTCTGAGTTTTACCTTGATTCACCCTTGTTCCTCTTCTGCTACCTTAAGAGAATGCACACTAGAAAAGAACATACACTTTAACAACTTGGTTGGCTCAAGTTCACACAGCCTTGAATACCAGGCATTGGCTAAAGGCACTAAAGTGGCAAGCGTAAAGTAGGCATGCAAGGAGAGCCTTTATGCCCTGTGGCACTTGTTTATCTTGTTATGTAACTTGTAAGTTTTGTTATGAAATTTAATGCACACAGAAGCCCAAAATATTTCAGATTTGTTGAAGCATGTACAAACTATTACCTGCTTGGTAGGAATATATCCTCTTCTTTGTTTCTGACTGGTCTTATGATCACAAAGAAACTGCAGCACTCCCTGCTGATCCCTACAAAAATGTTTATCAGCAAGGCCATATTCATGAAACAGGCAGCTGTTCCACTTCCCCTTTTCTTTTGCATATTTAACCTCTTCCACTCTTACTTTTTAAAATAAAATGCAACCATGTAAGCCCCATCTCTCAAATCAACATCAAATATTAACATAATTATAAGTTTGGCCCTTAAAAGGCACACCTGGCGGAGTGATTTGCAGGCAAAAGCTAACAGATGCAGAGGTGTGTGTGTATACACATATATAGAAGTATCTGGAGAACCAAAGGCTACAGATTCAGCAAGTAAAGCCAGCACGGAATTCCTGGTTAGCCCATTTATTTTGCAGCAGGATTCTTGGGAGGTTGCAATTTGTAGGTGCTGAAGTAGTTCACCACTTGTTGAGGGACTTCTGCCAGGACACACTGCGCCAGCGCTTCTTTTGGAGACTTACAAAAAAAGAACACAGAGTTTCAGTTTCCATCAACTGTTAACAGAGATCCTAAGACAGGTAATAAGCACCTCCTCTACTAGGTCAATTTCAAATCTGCCATTTTACAGAGGACTTTACACAGTGCCCTTGTGGGACAGCTGGAAGCTTCTCTGACATCTTCACTGTCTCACTCCGATTACTAGGAAGCAGCTGGCTGCCTTGCTCCACTGAAGTAACAGAAGCTGAGTGTGCAAAGGCCTGCCATGTCTGAAGGTACCTTTTGTCATATGAAATGCACACAGAGTGCATCAGATGTTAAACTTCAGCCATGTAAACACTTTTTCACTATCTGCTTAGATGACAAGTCAGGGGCTTGTCTCATCATCCACAACCTTTTGCACCATGTCTCACCACAGTAATTGTCCTGCTGAAGAGAAACTCTGCTAGAGATGCTGTTTTCACTGTAAGACTAAGCACCCATGGGGAAAAAAGCACCCTTTTTTCTAGAAACTGAAAGCAATTTAATGTGTAATTTTATACTGAATATTGACCCTAGTTAATCTATATCCAGGTGCATTATTCAGTAAGCATATTCTATATTGATTTTGCTCTCTTTCTCCTTTCACTTTGCATGATTTGCTCTGATACTAACAAAACTTCTATCAGAAGTACAAAATACGAAGACAAAATAAGAAGGTATAAGGAGTATAATTAATAGGGTTAATATTAAGAAACAAAATTAGAACATAAGGGTGAAAATTAAAATATTAATCTTATCTCCCCCATCCTGAAGAAATTTTCTTTGCTTCTTGTCTGGATTTTTATTTGTGTTTTTTTGTTTGGTTTTGTTTGTGGCTTTTTTCTATTTATTAAGTTTCTGGGTTTGGGGTTTGTTCTTTTTTCTGTTGGGTTTTCTTTATTGGTTTGGGTTTGTTTGTTTGATATTTTTTTCTTAGATCAACTTTTTTCCAGCAATATCACATTTAAAAGTCAGACTATACACTAGCCAGGACATATTTTATTGGGTTCTACAGAAAAAAAAAAAAAATCAGGACTCTATTCTTCCATTGCCTCTTTTTTTTTGGTATACTTGTTTTAAAGAAAAACAAAACTATCACCACTATTGTGCCCACACACAATTTCTACTGATGACAGCCTTTCTGATTTAGCATTGAACTTTAACACTGCACTAAAATGTGAGACTAATCCACATTTACAAATGGACATCCACAATAAAAACACTCTACCATAAGAACAATACCACAGTAAGTTCTTCCTCCCAAATGAAAAACACATCCATATATTAATCAAGTTTGAGGGAGATTTACAATGGTCATTCCTCTGCAGCAACTTGTCAGAAATGCAGTGCTGAAACCAGAATGGAATCTTTATGAACATGCATCAGCTCACCTACTGAAAATTCTACAGATGCTGAAGTTTTTTGTCCTTTTTTCTTTTTAGACTTCAGAGTTAATTTCAGAGACTCTGAAAAAGTTTAGGACTATATGTAGGCTATCCTAGCAAACCCAGCATACCTCTACCATATTTATTAAACATTCCACCAAGATTACTTACATTTTGGAATTTCCTGAATGGCACAAACTGAACAATGTCTCTTACAGCTGGTTCTCCGGATGAGGACCTAAGAACTCCATCATCACCATCAAGAAACTCCATAGCATCAAAATCTGCTCCTCCAACACCAACAATGATAATGGACATGGGCAATTTTGAAGCATTAACTATGGCAGTTCGAGTCTGATCAAGATCTGTTATCACACCATCCGTTATGATCAGGAGTATAAAGTATTGCTGTCAAATCAATAAACACCACGTTATGACAATAAACAGAAAACAGGTAGGCATGTACGCTTAGAAAAATGAACACAGACTACATACATGCTTTGGTCACTTTAAGCATGTTCAATATACTCACTGAATTTTACAAGCAAACATCTAAGTTGTGGTCAAGCTTCAACTGTAGTCTGAAGAAATTTATAAGGACAACAGAATCAATCTTTTAGAAGAAGTCATCTTTAAACATCACCTCCCAAAAAACCAACAGTGGTATCACTCTTATTCTTCATCAGCAAACAACAAATGAGCAAGAGTCCTGGAATTCTTTTAAATTAAAACATATCTTTTCCATGCTGAAAAACAGCATGTCCATTTTCAAATTTCTTTAATGATGTTTTCTACCTGCTTTTTGAACTGAATTATCAAGGTATCTGAGATCACCTTGCAGCACTTTGGCAATTTATGCAATCACCGCTTGAACTGCTTCCACTATACTGCCAGGACTTCTACAAGTTCTCAACCTCTGTTCTGGACTGAAGCACAAAGCATAAGCTAGAAGTGCAAAGTTCAGAAACTATAAACACTTGCTGAACTTCTGGTCTTCTCTCACTTGGTTCATTTCAGGAGACTGCAGGGCAGCACAAATTCAAGTTCCAAAGGCGCACTTAGAAGTCTTTCTCTTCAGAACTTTGCTCCTTGTCTTCACTTATCTGCTTCTAAAATAACTGGCTTTCCCTTATCTGCTGTGTTCAGGTATCACCTTTTCTTCTTGCTCCCTAACACTCCACTTCCCTCCTCCAACAATGTCTACAAAACAGCTATGACCAGAGAAGGCTAAGACCAACAGCATGATAGAATATCACACTGGATTTATTTTTCTCTCTTCTCATACTTCCCTCACACTGGGAAAAAAAAAAAAAAAAACAAACCCAAAATATCTACAATACACGTTAAATAGCAAGGCAGCAAAATTTATTCAATACATCCTTTCAGGCAGAAAAAAAAACTCTTGCAAGGCATACTGGACTCTCTGGAAAAAAAAAAATTGTACAAGAGGTTTTACTACTTTCCGTGTGTGTGTGTGTGTGTGTGTGTGTGTATGTATGTATATATTGATGACAGTTACTACTGAAAGGCTATCAAAACCTTATAAATTTCCTGCCATATGAAAATCAATAGCTCTTTTCCAAACTGGTTTCCAGAGGTACTTCTGTATGCAGAATCAGCTGATTTTATTTTCTGATTTTACACGATGTCTGAGACACCAGTATCTGCTATTATTAATTATTTAGGATATACATAGCTTCAGATTTGCTGAACTTCCATGGATTATTATTTAAATTATTTCATATTCAAGACTTGCTCTTCAGATTTCCTATTTCTTAATATGGTCAACAACTCACACATTCAATTTTAATAAAGACCAGGGCACAGTACATACAGCACCTAAAGCTTTCTAGTACAGACAATTTATTATCTATGTTGGCACCTAGGTGACAGGAGCTGTATTCTCTATTTCTTTGTTATCTTATTTAATTCTCTCTTTCAGCCATCTGATGTGAAACAAGGTCTAGGTGATTTTCTCAGCTGAGGTTAAATCACTTTCCTATATGCAAAGGCTTAAATTGGACTTTTAACACCTGAATAACACGGCAAGAGCTTGGAATACAAAATACCATGAATATTCCATGTATTTTTAACCTGGTATTTCAACCCTGAAGAGTTTGTTTAGTTATTTTTGGAGAGAATTACTGTGCACAATCTGCAGAAATCAGTTAACTTTTATCTCCTTTTAAGGGTACCAAACACCAGTTCACAAGGTAAATATCTATCTCTCAAAACAAACATAGCTTAAAAGAGAAAAATAGCATATGTTAACTGGAAGAGAAAGAAAAAGTAAAAAAAAAATACACAGCACCATAAGGAACTTACAGATGCTGTCTGCTGTTGTGTAGCTGCAGCAGCAAATCTTGCCACATGATTTATAATTGGTGAAAAATTTGTTGGTCCATATAACCTCACTTGAGGAAGACAAGCCCGATATGCATCAACGATGCCTTGGACTCCTAGAGAACACAAATAGATCACATTTATCTTTTTTCATATCAGATATTTTGAAGCACTCACTCTTCCTAAAACACTGTCTATATCAGTTATTTAAAGTGATGATATGAAAATTTAAAACTAACCGTGACGAAAAAAAGTAAATGATTCTATAAGCAGTGGAGGCCTTTAGCTTGACCAATGCTTAATGCACCTGCTTAACATGTTTGGTTCTATGTGAAGAGAAAGGCCAGCACTCTGCGACTTGCAACAGTTCTCTTCCTCTAGTAGCTCATGGTAGTTAATAGTCTGATCAGTGAGGCCATGTTGAACAGGCACTAGCATCATCATATTCAAACCAGACAACTCCACTCCACAGTGAAGTAGAATGAATTGGCTTGACAACATAAGAGAATCATTCCCATTTACCTGTACTGTACCTTGCTTAAAACACTTCTTTCACAATTCATTAAAGAAGAGAGACCAAATGCTAATTGCAGCAACTAAGAAAACAATTATAAAATTGTTTCCTGTTACAGAACTAAACTCATTATTTAATTAGAACAATAGGCCTCACAGTTCACTTTCCATGTGATTTACTCCTTCACCTTAGACTTACTCAGACTTACCATTACAGAATGGGTTTGATGGGTTAAAATTTAATGGGAACTCATGTGACACCTGTAAATATATAAGACATGGTGAAGGACTGTATACACAATCTCCTCCTGAAGTAAGTGCTTTTAGTTAACATGTAGTGTATTTACATATTCCATTACCTGAAATGAAGGAGGAATTTGTGCACCAAATCCAAAGGCTGGAAACATCTTATCTCTAAAAAATTTTAAAGAAAATTAGGTGGATGCCTTCCTTTAAAAGCTGTCATAGTTCAGTAAATTTAGCTAATCAGTGCCACTTTTGAATATTAAAAATGCTGTTTATTAAGCATTAAGAGGCAAAATTAAATGGAAGTTGCACCATGTAATTGTTTCTAGGACCAAAACCAGTGTTTCACACCAAAGCGGCAAGAATGCAAGAATTTATTTAAATCAACACCGCTTTTTGCACCACAGATGAAAAGCCTTGCTGTTTGTCTGCTGTAACACAAGCTTCTCCTTGTGATTATATGATTCAACGATTCTGCAGTGATTATGAAGTCTTTTTTTAGCTCTACATTTCATCTCAGAAGTTTTATTCCAACATATCTGCTAGCACCTTCAACACTGGTTTAAGAAGCTACCATAAAAATCTATACATATCTAAAAATTATTCAAATGAAAATCTAGAACTTACGTATCATAATCCTGAATGACCAGTCCTACAGACCAGATGGCTGTTAGGTATTCATTAACTCCATTAGGGCTGAGGTAATGCAGAGAGTCTGGAGAGCGAGGATCTCCATTGGAGCCTGTAAAATCTATCCCTACCTGTCAAATGCAATGTTTATATTAAATTGCTGTTAGTGGTAAAATTATCTTTTTTATCAATCACAAGGTCAAACTGAAAATCATGAAAGGGTTGCAAACAGTAGTTACCAGGACATCTACAAATCTCATAGGCATAACACTCAGATGCAGGTTTCTTGGAATATTAACACTTAATGCCTCCACAAAACCATCAGCAGCTTTGCATTTTTCAGAAGGGCTGAAATGACTTTCATCTGTCAGGTTTTCACTGTGTTCACTTTCAGTTACCATTCACAGTGGCTCTTCAATAGCTATTAAACTAACTTCACCCTCTATCTTGCCATACACATCTTTCTTCTCAGAAGTACAACAGACACCACAGAAGCGTAGAGACAGTTCTCCAACCTCAGTGGGTCTTCTCTGCTTTGGTGATGAAGTATATTACCAGGTGAAGACATATTACTGCTATTTGCATTGCATTTGGTTCTCCTTGGGCTCCATCCACACAGCTCAGCTGGTTTCTAACAAACTACAGGTTCAGAACTTTGTGCCATTAAAGTAATTTTTTCTAAACACACTAGATGGACTCTGGCAAAATAACTTCCCCTTCCATGCTACAGAACAAAAAAAAACAACCCCCCCAAAAAAAAATCAACACAACCTCCCCCTTTCTCTCCCCCCCAAAAAAAAAAACCAAACAAAAAACCCTGAAAATAAAATGCAGAGCACAGGCGCACAGGCAATCAATTAT
>JBCJKH010033085.1:38215-56134 GCA_039877255.1 Loriculus beryllinus
TCCCCCCCAAAAAAAAAAACCAAACAAAAAACCCTGAAAATAAAATGCAGAGCACAGGCGCACAGGCAATCAATTATATATTTCCATTCATTCTAAAACTCAAAAGCTACTCTATATAAATGATTTTACTTACTGTGAAATTCAGTTGACACCCACCCATGATGTAATCAAGGAATGTGCACTCTACTATGATCTAAAAATAGAAGTTAAATATAGAAATTAACTTTTTTAATTTGAGAAAACTAATATATTGCAGTAACTTTTGAGATTGTAGATTTGTTATCTTTACCCATGCAAAGCACTACTTCTACTCTAAAGATATCTAAAGATACGTACTTTTACTATATACTACTTTTAGTCTACAGATTTCACCCACCCACTGCAGTGAGAATATCTACAGAGTGGGCCATCAGTGCATCAGAATTAGGCCTTTTACAAAATTACAGGTAGACAACAAAGCAGCTCCAAAAGCTCTATTATTTATAAACCAGCATATTATAACAGACTTACCAGATTTTAATTGACCATATAATGGTGAGTTGGGAAATGCAAGGGTTCAGGAATGGCCTTACAAATTAGTAAGTGATCTTTGTCATTACAGATGGCACCTTCGTGAGAAAGTGAGGGGACAGAGGAGGGCAGACACAAGATTCAGCTGCCAATCTGTCTCCTAATATGAATCAGAGTCCTTAAATACCTACTGTATCTAGAACTTTCAGACATTTTAAAGTTTCTTAAAGTTTGAGGGTGAAAGCTGTTATGCCTGAACACTTAGAAACAGAGTAATACCAGAATACATCACTGACCTCACAGTGTTTAACGCTCACAATACCAGAGTTTTTATAGTTTTTTTTCTTCTGACGTTTCTTTTCATTGATGCACTCAAATTCAACCTGCATGAACACAAACATATCTAACATAAGCACTATAAGTACTATTTATGCAACAAAAATTCTTCATTCTACAACTGATGCTTTGGGCTTGTATTAAAAATGCAGTCTCACTATGAAAAAATTAACCCAGCTTGCCCAAAATTAGCAAGAATGCCATTATCAATACAGAAATCCTCTCTTAACAAAAAGTTTAGAAATATGTTTGTTTAGACAACCGTATTTTAACCAAAGAAATTGTACTATTTTCCTTCTGCGGATTCTACTAACAAACAACCTGATTTTTGCCTGAATCACCGTGTTTTTAACAAAGTAGCTGTAGCACTGACATATGAAGTAAAACCTATATTTTTAAGCTTCCCAAAAGCAGTTGTTGAGGCTTCATCAGTTAAACCATTACCTTAACCTATTAGTGCAGTCATATACTGAGCCAGGTTATAGAGCTCCTGCCATCGTATAAGTAAATGGATATGTAATGTAAATGCTGGGCTAGCCTCAACTACAGAAGCATTGTTAAGGTGCAGCCTAACAACTTCAATATCACAAAGTCAAGCGACATTAAGTTTTGCACAGCTCATCAAAAGCACACAGGTAGACGACGTAAGACTTACAGGTGAGGACCGGGATGCTTCCTTCAGTTTTGACATCGTAGTTTGAAAGCTTCCTATGAGATCATGAGACCCATCACTATCATAGTCATAGCACTCTACCTAAAATGAAGCACTATTCAGTGTTAGTAACAGAAATGGCCCTACAAAAGCAACAAACACTTCAATAGTATTTCTACAGGCAAACCTGAATCTCTCATATCATGGAGATTTTCCCAGATTGCACTCTTAGAATTGCATAGAGTTACACCTAAAATTATGAATGAAGCATGATAAAAAACAATATAACCCATTTCAGACCAGATCTTTCACTGGAACGAAGGAGAGACGAAAATAGTAAGCAGCTTCAGGTCTTGTATGAGCAAGTAACATCAATTAAACTGAACTATGTTTTGGGAGTGTGAGGCTGCTGGGAACAGCAAGAGAATAATGTAGTTTTTTCCTACTGTAATAATGGATTAACAGACTTAATTTTTCAGAGGTATTAAGGAAGTTTAGCTATCTCTGAGCATCCAGCCAAAAAATTAGTGAACCAGTTATTCAGCAATCACAAGAGTTTTATTAACACTTTTATATTAACTAAAGATAGCTCAGAATTCAGAAGTATATGAAGGTTAAGCCATAAATCTAGAAACAATACTTGAGTTTTTTTAATATCTTTTAACACCCCAACACACCAAAGGAGTCAGAAAAAGTGACATTTTTTTATTTCCTAAGAACCTATCGGTTTGAGTGAGCATCATTCTACCACTGTTATTTATTTATAGCATCCTCAATTTCCATTTTTTAAAAGTTTATCTTACAAATGTGGCCAATCTGCCTTTTCAGATAAAAAGCTGGTTATTTATTTATAATAGCATATGCTAGTTCCATCCATTTCTGATATTTTATTTCAGCTTAGCAATGCAGACATGCTAGCTAATCAAATAACAGGAAAAAAATAAAGTAACATAATAAAAATAATTATAAATAATAAAAATAATAAATCAAGAGTTAAAGTAGGAATCCTCCATTAGAATGGAATCAAAACAAGCTTCAAGAAAACCTTTTCTGAATACTTGAAATGAATAGATATTTTCATGTTTGTCTTTCCAGACTGAAAAAAGACATGCATTATATTAAAGAAACAATTCAGTTGATTACTTGGCCACTGCATTTAGGAATAATAAAGTAAAACAAGCAACTTCAACATACGCTTGAGCTTCTGAGAAGAATTAACTCTCTGAATACAAACAAGACTTTGAAGTACAAAATACGATGCGTAGATTGCAAGTTCTATGCTGTGCAGAACATGCCTCATGCCTCTATGTTGCAGTCTGCACTACTCCTACATTTTGAATGCACTAATATATAAATGCATGCACATGCAGTGAATAGTAACTTAAATCTCATACAAGCAGCTACAGAACCAAAAGACTAATATTCATGGCAGATGCTACGTAAATTCTTTGGAATGCCATAAATTAAGCCAATCAAATACTCAGCCAAGTTCTTCAGTATCTGAAATTTAAAACTGAAGACATTTCCTGAGGCAACAGTTATGATACCTGTTCACAGTCTGCCCTTTTAAAGGGATCAAAGCTTGTCTTGCTTGATATATGCAACTAATTTAAGCCAATTTTCAATGCTTATCCAAGCAAGACAGAAGTGTTTCTTTTGTTCCATGTATGCTCCTCCTGTACATACAAAAGCACTAGGGAACCAGGTGATGAGACTGCGTATATATTTGACCCAGCAGAACTAGGCATGCTTGCTCCAGATGAAAGGCTCACATTTTCAACATGGAAAAGCTTCACTGACTGCAAACACACTCTGACGGAATATAGCAATAAATCCGTAAGATAAAGAAACAACTTGGTTTGTGCATTGCTGGGGATACACAAACCAAGCCACTCATTATGAAAAAGTTGGTAGGTTTACTTACTATGACAAATAGCCCATTACGTATGCAACTGTGCACATATAAAAGTGTTAAAAAGTATGGTTTAATCCTTCAACATTATAATACAATTCTTCCTGCATTTTTATGTTTGAAGTAATAGCTCCTAGACTTATAAATTAAGACATAATCCTACTGTCTGCCTGCAACTCTGTAAAAACTCCAAGTAAAATCTATTTCCTCTGGAAATAAACATATACTTCTGAGGTAGGATTCCAATGAAAAGGCTTTATTAAAATGATGACAGAACTGATAATTACTCCATCTTAATAGATATAATTTAATCAATGGTCTGCAGTTTTAGTACAGCTGTTTACTGAAAAAGATAAATATATTTATAGTATATGGAGATGAAAGAGCTATTACAGCCATTTTGGGGAAAAGGGAAGCAGAAAGGAATCAAAACGCAAAAATACAGAAACTGTCTGGGAAGCAGGCTTCGAAAGTTGTTTATTAGTCTGGTCTATAATTATGTGTTTGAATCTATACAGATCCCTCTGGCTGCTAAGCACATTCCAGGGCTGCATCAAGTCATGTGACTAATACCTATCTGTCACATGCAGATCATGCTCTCATTTTTCCTACCCAGAGGAAAAATGGCAAGTACAGTGGTTTATTCATTTGTTTGCTTTTTTTTTTCTTAAATGCTAAAATATCAGGTTTCTAACATGTTCATGATAGATTATAAATGGCCTTTTGATGGGTTGATTGATTTCAATTCCACACTTAAAGGGAATTCCTGAAGAAAAACACTTAGAAGTTAAAAGTAATTTATTCAAGATAAAAATCTGAAGACACAAAGAGTTAAAGACCAGTCCTGGTAGAACTGTCACTTCCCAGGTTTGGTGACTTTCTGACAGAAAGGTCAGTTCTATTTGAGGAGAAAAAATTGCTATATCTGGTATCCACAAGACATATTTGGTCCACATCTGTTATCTCAGCTGGCATATTTAACGTAATTAATTGTACCAGGCAGTATTTTAAAATTTTCCTTATTGTTACCTGCTGCACCAGTAACAAAGTATTATAAGATCTATAACATAGACCAAAGCATATTATAGCCTTTACCACACATCTTTCACTAAACAGTATCTCAACACCACGGATACCGGCTGATGCAACCCTAAAACTATGACCCAAATAAGAAACTGAACCAGGTCTTCCAAAGCTACTTATGTTTAACTGTTTTCTCAGACTTTCAAACATCAAATTCTACCAGACAATGCATCACAAATGTGAGATACATTTTTTGCCCTTAAAACATGCATGTATCTTTGTGAATTTCAAATAAGAGTAAGAAACCTAATACTTTCAATTCAATTCAAAACAGAGACAATAACTAGAATAACACATCTTCCATTTATTATTACATACTCTCATTTTTTAATGCATTAATTCATACACGTTTCATATACATTACCTTGATTGACTTATCCATGTCACTGTAACACAGAGAATTGAGAGAGATTTTAAAGGGTCTCCAAACTGGATTCAGATTGTTCTTAATAACCTGTTTATAAAAAAAGCCAGAATAGTATTGTTCCCAGGAGTGGAACATAGTCATTGTAATGGGTCATACCTTCATGCCATGATTTTTGTAAGCAAAACCAGTTGACTAATGATGCTGTCCATCACTTCTTGCAATTCAAATCCTAGCATGTAGAATATATAAACAAACATAACATTCTAAACAAGCAATACCATTTTCCAAAAGAGATAGTATCTTTCAGCTCCACACTTTTCTAGACTGCATTGTGATCTATTATATGATTCAGATACTACACTGCAAAAATTAAATATTTATATAAATAAATATTGCAGCTTCTATTTATTCTGAAATGTTGCTTATGGAATTACTCCCTCAAGAAATTCATGGCATAGTTAAGCAGAAACAGTACATGAAGATAAAAGATCCCAAATTGAACACTAAAAACATGACATTTAAGAATAATACTGAACGATCTTCAGCATTTGTCAACTGGAAAATATCTGTAATATGCCCAATACACACCAGATCACTATCTTATAAAGCACAAGAAACTACATGCAACAAGAAATAATTAATGATACCTAATAATACTTACACTTCCAGCACTGTAAGAGTGCAAGGAAAGAAACAGCTCTTTTGAAAATAAAAAGAGTAAATAATGGTTAGTAACATAAGTTTTTTAAAATCTGTAACATAAAGAACTAATCCTCCATCTAGTTCTAGGCTGGAACAGCAAATTTGGGTTTTATCTAAAACTGAAGATGACTGAAATCCTCATGGGAAAGATATAATTTACACAGAGCCACCTTACAAGAGAAACAAGTTTTACAGATCTGACACAAAAAGGATTTATACTTCTTCGACATCCGTGCTTCAAAATTAACACGGTCACCACTTCAAATGCACACAGTACCTCAGTTGTGACTAGGGTCTGGGCTTCCACTACAGTGAGACATTTTGAACCTACCCTGTCAGTTGCTGCCATGGCACCTCTGCACCTCCTCCTCCAAGGTAGGAGGCTGGTGCTGCTCAAGCATGCTTTCCCTCAGTCAGCATTATCCTTGTCTTGCCCTTGCTATGCAACCATGCTGTATAATTACTTTCATTACTAAATGGTACAGCTTGGTGACACTGACCTAAGAACGGTACAGCTTCGTGACACTGACCTAAGAACAGCACAGCCACACGAATGCCCAACTTTTACCCTTAGAACAGCACTCAGACAAATGTCTGTGTGTGAGTGCACAGTACCTTTGCAAAACATTTGTTTTCTTTTAGACTGCAGAAAGTTTTGTGGTAGGGTTTGTGTTTTCGTGGGTGTTTTTTTGTGGGTTTTTTTGTTTGTCTGTTTGGTTGGGGTTTTTTTTTATATTTTCCTTTAAAACAGGATGGTATAAATCAGAAACAGAGTAAGGTAGACTTCCTGTTCTATCATAAAATCAGTGGAAGATCTGAGGCCATTTCTAACCAGTCTGTGTGTCAAGTACCAGACCATTCTCTTCTTTTTGTAAGGCACTGTATCTCTAGTGCTGTGACACGCTAATTATCAAATAACCTTAATCTCTAAATTGTTGACTGAAAATATACTACCTCTGTTCTGTGAACCATCACCCAGTTTCCATCTCCCGTCTGCTTGTGGAATTCCAGATAAGGATCTGACTTTCCAAAAAAATCCTGTATTTAAAGAACATGCAATTATCCCAGAACAGCCTGTGGCATGAATGTTATTAAATGCCAGTTAAAGCACACTTAGATTAACAAAAAGTAAACTAAATGTTCATGGAACAAAAGCTTTAGATGAAGAAATGCAAGTCTGATGAAAGAGGAAAAAAAGGAGGGCATGTCTGTCAATTTAGGATAAAAGTTCTGTAGTGTTCATATACTAGATACTTGACAACTCAAGCAAAAGAATATTTATATTATTCACCATAATACTTATTAGTTAGAAAACTAAGGATTTAATCCAGTTCAAAAAACTATCATTAAGTCAACTGAGAAAAATAACATTTTTCATTATTAATTTTGTTTTTAAAAGTCTTTCTAAATACGAGTCATTTTAGCCAGCTCCAAAACATTCACATAACAGACTGGTACACTCCAAGTGTACTCTTGCCCAGTTATTTCAGAGTGTTAGAAGGTTATCATTTATACACCTATTCAACCCAATTGGCATACCAAACTCCCTTATCATTATGATTAAATATAAATATTTACATTTAAATGGACGCATGCTGTTCACGGACTATTCCTGAAATGCACTTGGCTTTTTCAGAAATATATTATAGTTCATTTCAAAACAGTTAATAAACTTACTTTGAAACCATCTTTTTTCAATTTATTAGCATAAGAAGAGTCTTAATGGATTTATTTCAGAAAAAAAACAACCAAAAAAAAAAACAAAAAACAAAAAACAAAAAAAAAACAAACCCAAACATTTTAATGTTTCCTGTTTTGAAAAGATTCTGATTTTACTGAGAAACAGCAATGGATTAAATACCTTGTTGTCCAGTTTCCTTGCTTCTACTTCCAATACAACCACCCTGTTGTCCTTCACTTCTTCTGCTGTAATCTAGAAAGGCAAACAAAATTAAATCCTCGTTCTGTATTCAGGAACTACATAGTTTTGTCATATTCAGAACAGGTCCACTAAAATAAATCACATTTACTCACAAATGAAACATTAAAAAATGGAGCCTGGGGAGTGAAGAACAATTTGATCTGATATTGGGATTCACTACATGCTGATACTGACAATTAAAGATATTGCCCAAACATTGGCACACTGGATGCACTAATTATTTTATGGATGCAATGAGACCTAGAGATGCAGAAGGCAGGCCGCTGCTCTTCTGGATGACAAAGAAATATTAGTGGAGGGGAAAAAATAAATAAATAGAAAGCTTTAAGATCCTTTTTACAGCACTGTAGGTTACACATATTGTGTTTAAAATGCTAACTCAAAACACCACAAGCAAACAAACAAAAAAACAAACACCAAAACATTTAAGGACAAATACTGAACAGACTGTCTTACCGTAATACTTCCTGTTCCAGCAGGTCTGCCATTTTTGAGTATTAACGGTTTTGTTAGAGTCCTGCTAGAAACTATCTGCCAAGACAAAATTTGTGTATCAAGCATTAGTAGCACAATTAAATGTAGCAGTAGCACAATTTAATAGATTTTCAAAGGAATTAAATCAGATAGTGAGGTGTTTTCCTTTTATTAATTTTTCCTTTATCACAAAGATGACAGCATTGCATTTATTTTCCATTATCTTTTATAAATAAATAGTTAATACTCGATATATTTCAAAATTTTAAAATACATATGCAGATAAACACATGCAGAGTTTCAGGAGCGGTATGCAATCAAATGCCTTCTAGTAATATGATACACATAATGGACAAATACCTTAAGTTTCAATTTCAAACCATTCTTAAGTTTTTCATACGTACGATTCAAACACATGAAAACCATGTTTCATTAAGGGGTTCAGCAAACAGATTTGTAAACACATATGGAAACAAACATCAGCCTCCCCCGGCAGTGTTTCTGCAGTTCATTTTATTTTATCCTCTGCTGGCAATGCCTTTTCAGAAGTTTGTCTACTCATTCTACAGGTCCTTCTTCACTTTAAGAATAAATGATTAATTTTAAATTGTTACTGAATTTCATTTCACCATGCCTATGTCTCCATAATAAGCTGAAAATAACACTTTAGACACAGGGAAGCAGAATTTGCTTGGGAAATGGGAATGAATTTGACAGTAGGCAGAACCAGAATCACTGCTGCTTGCCTTAAGTGGAAAGAAAATTACAAGGTTAACATGGCACTTGTGAACATTTTTTATGTTACTAAATCGAAGTCTCTTTTTATGGAGCCTAAAAGTAAGAATTTGAATACTACAGTAAGTAAACAGCAATTACTACTTTGTGCTCATTGATAGTCCACTTAATTTCAGACAGGAATCTGGACAGTCACCATCATGAAGTACATTTCCGGGTACCACTGCAAGACCTTTTGCACATAAAATGCATATACATGGAACCAAGGATTGAAGAAACGAATGAAGAGAACTCTATTCAGTTTAGGAGTACCCCAATCACACAAGATAACAGTGTTAAATTTAAGGTAAATTATATAAGCAACTAACATTTTCTTAACTCTAAGGGAAAACATCTGCATACTTACTTGTCCCAGGGTACATTCAAATTCTCCTAAGAAGTCATCATCATTCAGATCAAAGGTTTTGTTATCAATGTCATATATTCCAAATTTAAGTTTCTGAACAAGCTCAAAATAGTAATCAATTAGGAATTTCTTGGCAAACTTTGGGTTCAAGGAATTCTTAACTCTCTCAGTGCGATCAACCTGCAGTTAGAAAGATACCGCTTTATCCAGGATTTCACCAATCAAACAAGCATTCAAATCAAATAATATGTTATTAAAGACTCTCAAAAGTTCTTACTATGAAGTATAAAGCCATATCTTCCTACAAACCTTTCATCAACTATGAATATATTTATATTTATGAATCAAAGCTATATTTGCAATATATTTTTATTTTCTAAATAAAAATATATAACAAAATCCACTACCGTAAGTCAGAGAAATATTGGAGGACCTGCTTTTCTTCTCTCCCAATACAGCAGTATTTATTCCTGCATAGAGAAGATCAATATAAAAATAACAGGAAGGGCTTCTATAGGTAAGCAGCAAATAAAAGACAGAATAAAGACGACATGGTTATTCTAAGGAAGCTATCGACAGAACTGGCTACCCTGGATTTGGAAAAGGCTAAGATTCTTAATGACTTCAGTGTCTCAGTCTGTCGCAACGCGCGGGGCACGGACAATGCTGAGACGACCAATGTGATCAAGCGATTGCCCATTTATTAGGCAAAGTGCTCACCTTATATAGGGGATTGCTAGTATAACTACATAGATCTGGAAATTGCTAATTGGATACGTTAAACCTTAACAACACTATGATTGGATAACATCGTCCTGAGACCTTGCTTCCCAGCTCTCTTTCTCTCGCTGATTTCGATGTCCTTGAAGGTGGTGTTTTCTTTACTGCACTCCTTTCATCCACGGCATTTAGTTTATCTCGTTCTCACGTAAGCTGCCTAGTACCAAGGCCTCTGGATTGCTCACAAAATGTCTGTTGTCACACAGCGAGTCCACATTTTCCCTTGGAATATGATACTGCTGCTTTTGATCTCTTGCTTATTCTTTGTTCCATGTCCAATCCTCTGAAGGACCTGCTCTCATAGCCTTTCCATTCTTTGCTCTTCTGTGTCATGAACAGGGTTACTGGTACTGCAGCCACAAAGAAGGGGATTCTGCAGGGGTTTGATCATGTGCCCTTTCCAAAAAAATATCTGTACATTTCAAAAAAGCATACTTCCTCATTTGAGAAGGGGAAATACAAACATGTTTGTCTAGAAGTGTTTATGTTTGCTTAAATATTCCCCATGAATATGGACAATATTGGAAATTGTGGCAATATGTTTCATATAAGGAAAAAGTCAGATAGACAAGTCCAGGTTGGACAGAGCCTTGTGTGACATGGTTTAATGTGAGATTGTCCCTTCCCATGGCAGGGGGGTTGGAACTAGATGATCTTAAGGTCCTTTCCAAACCTAAATATTCTATGATTCTATGACATAAAATGTGTTCATATGTTAATAATTGAATTCATTTGCACTAGTATACATGTGTGAAATATTATCATTTTAATGAAAACATGTTGAGCTTTCTCAATTATAAATTAAAAACTGCTGTCATCTTTCAAACTCCATATGTATGCATTGGTAACTCTACTAGCTTGTTACCTGTCAGAGTTCATTACAGAACAAAAAGCTAGAGTGTTTAACTGAGGTAACACACTGAGCACATTGGGTCCCAAATTCATACTGGAATTTAACAGGTCCAAAAGAAATTTAATTCTGTGACCACTTAAAACAAGTGCTGTGCCACTATGATATGAGTTTGGAGTCCTGCTGACAGGAGCAATGACAGTATTCAAGTCTTATTCATGCCACTGTCTCTTCATAGAAGAGACATTATGTACATCTGTCACTTTTACCAAAATGTCTAGGCTGGGAGGAGACTGCAAACACATTTACTGGTGTCATTCAGCTACATCTCCAGCCCTTATTTTCTTTTTTGTCCTTACTAGCCTGACACTTACTTAAAAATGAAATAAAAAGGGGATAGACAATAATTCTTTCCTTGCAATATGTTCTGAAGAAACTTTGTTACTTTTAACTGTAGCATCTAGCAAAATTAAATTAAAGACACCAGTTATGGATAATTATTTATTCTTCTGGGCTGGTAAGATTGCCAACATTAGTGCTGACAATGGAAAGAGAAGGGTACTAGAATGGATAGCAAAATTTTGCATCATTTTACAAATTATGTTACCCCACTTAGCAATCATAAACATAGACTATAGAAATAAATAATTTAGTAGTTGAATTGGATTTTGACCATATTTGAAATTTTGTTTAAGAAAGTGAACATTTGTGCATTTTAAATTAAAAAACTCATACATTAAACAAAAAAACCAGACTGTAACCAAACTTTTTAGAAGTTTGCATTGGTGTGCAAACTTACATTTTAATGAAAATTTGATTGTAAAGCTTAACTATTTTGATCCAGGAGAATTTCAATTAATTTAACTAATTAGTGTTACTAATTAAATCTGCCCTAAAATATTAAAATTGGACATTCAAATTCATGCCTATTGACAAAATATTGTACTCATCTTCTTGACTCAATGCATCCAAGTTTTCTTTTAATTCTTTAATTTTTTCTTTGGGTTGCAGCTTTTTCTCATTAAAAACCAAGTTGCAAAAAGACCCTCAGTTTTTTGTTTGCCAGTAAGCATTTTATTTTAATATTGTAGTAATGTTCAGTAATTCACTTCCAATCTAAGGTAGAGACTTCTAAAAAACAAAATAAATGTAGAAAATCAGAGCTAGTTTCCTCCTGCGATAGTTTCCAAGACAACTAGACAAGATGAGAAAGTCTAATACACTTTTAGATTCTTTAGATGGGGCAAACTGCAAAGAAAAATTGAATTTCTTGTACACAGTGAAAGGACTGGAATATTAAGAAACCATACTTAATCTTCAGAATCTGCAGTGTTTCTAAGAAAGTTAGAGAACTAGAATTATTCCACCTGTTCAGCTGCTCAAGCTATAAGAACATATCTTTATATGAGGGCACTAGTTTTGGAAGAAGCTCCTTCCAGCATAATTAAAAAATATCTGCTAATGTGACTTAAACTAAACTGAAAATGAGAATTGCATTTAAAAGAGAAAAGCCTTTCAACTTTAGGTCAAGCAAATTTATCCTTTTTATTTGTTATTAACTGAATGTTTATGGAAATGTCCAGGCTACGTGGGGACAAAAATACAAACTACAGAAGGTAAAATATTTTTTTCTGATGGAAACATGAGAACATGTTTAGATACAATTGAAATCTAAATATTAATATAATTAAAACTTTTCTAAAACTGTAATTACTTTCCTAGCATAATTTCTTTTTCCGATAGGATACAAAAAATGATCGGCACTAGCAAATGATTTAGTTTGTGAACACCTTCAGTGTTTATTTTCTTTTTCACTGTCATACTACGATGATAAAAAATATTGTTTACTTGTTTGTTTTTCTTGACTATGTAAAACTGGATATCAGCCAGAGGATACATGTGTCAGTCACAGTCTATATGCTGCTGGGTAGGAATTTAGCTAGTATTCAGAGATACTGAGAAAGCAGGCATCATTTCTTCACTTTATGGATGTGTTTCAAACCAGAGATTTCTCATTAAAAATTTAGTTGTAACAGATGTATGCATGTAAATTTTTTTTCTGCTTTGATGAAATCCTATGTTTCACAAAAGTTTTCTTCTACAAGATGTTCCAAATGGTTTTAATCAGCTATTACATTTGGCTTCCTCTAGGCAATCTTTTTTTTTTTCTCTTCTGTCAGTTAATATTAATTGACCTGAAAATGTCAGCTCAACAATACAAGATATCATATCACCTGTAGTTAGCAAGTGTGACAAGTGTGAGTAGTTGCCAAAAATCCGTCCTAATCAGAAGCACAAAGATAGCTCTTGTAGTTGGGAAAGTGCCATTTTTTATTTAAATATTCAGAACTTCTGAAATATGATCTTAAAAGCCTCCAAAGCAAAGTCTGAAGCAAAACAACCAGCCCCACAGATGATCTTAAAAATTTCTGGAGAGCAATCAGGTATTTCTGAGTATAATTTTCTCTACATTTCAGTTGGAATGAAGTTATAATATTCAACAGAAAAAATATATCCATTAAACTTTTTTAAAGGGCTCAGTATAGACTTGGAACTAAAAGGACACAAAACACAGGTAGCTGTAACTCCTAAACTATTAATTTCACTCTAGTAATTCAACTAGTCATGCTGCAATCTGCCATATTTTTTAATCTCTTACTTAAATCACCAGGGTGGTATGGAAACAAGTAAACAAGGAATCTTCCAATTTCATGTTATTTATTTCAATGTTGTTTAAAATCCATCTCAGAACATAGGAGACAATTCAGCAGTTAGCCCTTGGCACAATCCCAGATCCAGCAATTAAGGTATAAGGAGGGTGTGAACTAAGTGAAACATGTCAGAAATTTTAAATGTTTGTTCTTTGTCCAGTGCATATGTGTCGTTTCCTGTATGCTTTGTTTAAGAAGGTGTGGTTGGGCAGCAGAGAGGAGAGCTGCCAGGTTGTGTTCTGGCTGTGGGTGGGCAATGCAGAGGCTCCTGGAGACAGGGAAAAATTACTCTGTCTCTGAGAAAAGTGAGTATACCCAGCTGGGAAAATTTTCTACAGTGCAGATAAAAAACTAAGAGACAAGGAAGATGCAAGGAAGCATCTTCTGATACGAGAGGAG
Source organism: Loriculus beryllinus (assembly GCA_039877255.1). NCBI lineage: Eukaryota > Metazoa > Chordata > Aves > Psittaciformes > Psittacidae > Loriculus > Loriculus beryllinus. The sequence continues at coordinate 52,075 of JBCJKH010033085.1, forward strand.
TCTGCAAAAAGGAGCTGCAACGATTTTTAGGAGTAATTAGAGGAAGATTAACTGCAAAAAAGACAAAGACAGTGTAGCTGCAGATGGAGGGACAGAGGGAAGTAGCAGGGGAAGAATTGTTTCAAGTCATCAATCTTGTCCCACTCTTCAGATCTGATTATTTTTTTTCTTTATATATGACGTAGCTAAATTTGTGGGTATGTTTTCTACAGAAAAAATAGTCACACGGGTGGGAAAACTTGATGTTGTTTGGCTGGTTGCTTCAAGGAAACTCAGGTGAAAATAAAATTTCATCTTAAGGCAATGGCTGGCTCTGGAGCAGACACTCTGCTTGTTGGTAAGCAGCATACTGTATAATCAGACCCTTATAACATGCCCTTTTCCTAAAATGAACAGCAACAGGTCAAACAAGTCCTAAGGAGGACATCTGACCTTCTCATAATTTGCAGCTTTCAGAAAGCAGCAATAAAGTTCTAGAAAACACAGAGCAACCCATGCAGTCTGAAGGACAAACATGAAAACGTATGAGCAGCTGCCTGAAGTGATTTCTGATGGGTTTTAATTTGTTTCTCACTGATCTTCCTGGCTTAGTGAATGATTTATACACCTTGGAATGAGACATAAACATTCTGAGAGAAATGTTAATTCTTTGCCTAATCAGTTTTTAAGGCTTTTTAGAGAATCTCACTGGCAGTTAGACATTTTTCTCCAAGAATAAGTCTATAAAAAGGCTGTGACACAGTGGTAAGTGTGAAATATGTCATCTATTTCTGTCTTGATGTTTTCACCATTTTCAGTGCTAAAGACTCAACATGGAAAAATGTTACCACCATGCAAAATATATTTTATTGGGGTATAGGAACCTAGTTGGTGCTCTAACGCATTAAAAATGTAGCTAATGCACACTTACTGGTTAATAAGAATACTCAAGCATGACATTATTTAAAAGGATATGGATATGGTTACACTCCACTGATTCTGATTCTTTACTTCCTGTTCAGATTTGCATTATTTATCTGATGAATAGTTCAAAAGGACAAAATGTTCCTTCTAATTTCCAAATAGAGTCAAAAGATGAATGAGACTAGAAAGACTATTAACTACTTTTTTACTCAAATATTACATTATTGAAATAAAGTTAATAAAAAGAGTTCTACTACCACATTTCATTACTAATCCATTTTCACTTGTACATGTTTGTTTATTAATGTCTTATGAATTCACTTTGATAAAAAACAATTTAGTGAAAAAATTAAGTCTGTCAGTCCAAGTAGCACTTATTGCTGCAATTATTCAGCTAAAGTAAAGATGAATATATTTCAGGTATTTTTTTGTGATGCTAAATCCAGCTGCAATGTGATACTGGAAAATTGGTGTACAAGTATCAATATCCACATCTTAAGGATTTATCAGTAAGGCTAAAATAATTGGAGAATAATAACTGTGAAATTAAAGTAGTATGAAAAAGATCAGCAAGAGATGAAAAACTGTGGCTAAACCATGGCTTTGCATTAGTAATCCTCTAATTCAGGAGATGTTCTGAGAAAGATGAGTCAAGTGCTTTACATTTAAGGTGAACAATACTTATCCTTTAAATCAACTATTTCTTCATCAGTGTTAGGTACTTCTATCAAGCCACAGCAAAAGGTGTGGAAAAACACATCAGAAAGCACCCAAAAATCATCTATTGATTCAAAATTTTAAATTCCACAGAAGTATGTAAATTAGAATGTAATTTAATTCACTCCCAACATACACTTAAGCATCTGTTACTGGTGCTTGAAGAAATGATTTATCAAATCTATTTTAACCGAGAGAACATTTGGTATTCCTGATTGTCAGTGGGTCCAAAAGCTTCCAAAGTCACAGTCATATTTCTTTAATCCTTGTTCTTGTCTTGTGAAGAGAATTACTTTTGAAAATTAATTAATTTTTGTTATAGTTTCTTTTTTCCAAAGTTCAAGCCAAATCTATAAATTTAGAAAGATCATCACATGCTTAAACTTTGATTGTTCAGATTCTGAAGATATTCTGCTTCTCTGCTGTTGGATAATATTGTTTTGAAAACCATGTGATACGGACTGATTTATCCAAGGGCAAAATGCTGAAAACATATGGGAAAAATTAACATTACTCATTATGGCTGTGGTTATCAATCTGACATAGTTTCTTGGAAGAAGGAAATAATACTTGAATATTACAACAAATCTAAAAGCCAGCTCACGTGCTTTTCATCTTCTGATTCAAGTTCTCATTTTTTATTTGCTTGTTTGTTTTGGTTTTAATTTGGAAAGACAGCTGTATCATACCGTGGCTCATTTCTCAGTTATGTAGATTTACTTGATAGTTTCAGTTGGCTAGAGTCAACTACAGGTGTGAAAAGAGTGAGAGCAAGATTAAGCTCTTATTTAGGAATTTGAAATGGTTGTGGTAAACATTAAGACCCCACTGGGGGCAGTGGAATTCCTGAGATATCAAATGAACCTGTGAGACAGAAAATTCTCTCAGACCCCTGCGTGTTGAGTGCTACCTTTTTGCAGTCCTATCTCAGCTACTCTGGAAGAGAATTTAGCTCTTTATAAACTTTTAGTTTTCCTTTTGATTTGTGCACCTTCTTTTAACAAAGAAAAATATATTTAGAAAATCTTTGTACGAAGTATATGTGTGTGTCTGTGTTATCTTCCAAGATTTATAGTCAAAGCAGTATCTTAGAAGGTCTGAATAATTTCAAAGTATTTGATCTTCAGTGTGAATTGGGAACATATGTATAATAATAATAATAAAAAAAAATTGAGCACTTGGCACACATAAAGATGTGTAGGATGTTATATTTCATTACAGATTATTTTAATAAAAATCAACCATGTGTTGTATCATAGTCTGTCATGTGTAATATCACCATCTCAAATTGAAAAGTAGAGAAATGCATAATACAACTTTAATTTTAACCCTATTCTTATTACAGTGATATATTTTAGTATTATTATTCTCAGTTACATGATTCAAATAAATAGCAGGAGATTACTGAAAATTTTATAAATAATGCACAGCTTCCTTTTACTCTTTGAGTAATGGTCGTATTAGGTTTCCCTTCAGCTGGGATTATGGTCCTATTAAAAACTGCCTGCCTGAGCAATTCTATAAAAATGCTGCAGAGATGAATCTGTAATGTTATATGATACCAACTACATTATCATAAAGGAAGAATAAGAAGTAAATAGATAGAATGATAGCCTATCATATGAATCACACAATCAGCTTAGAAAAGACTTTAAGCAACCAATACTCATCTGGGTCATTCTTTGCCAAGTGCTGGATTTTTCTCTGAAGTGAATTTCAAGTTGTAAATCACTTAAATGAAAGTGCTTTATCCTTTCCAACTGGGAGTTCTGGTTATTTCCTCACCACTCATTTGTTCTGATGCTCAGCCTAAATTTACTTTTTCCTAGTTTCATACCATTATTCTCACTTATTCTGACAGTGCTTATAAAATAGAATTTTATGAAACACTTCCAAGATTTGTTTAAAAGGAAGAGTAGAAGAATGAGTTTCTTTTATATGCTTGTGCTAAAAATGCCAAGCTTCAAAACTTCACAGTATTGCCCTAGAGAAGAGTTCTGAAATTCTCTTCTTAAATATGTTAAATCACTTGGCAGCAAGATAGCTGTCTTCAGCTTTACCCCGCATATGCATGTCCATACATACCTCTGTTTATTTTCAGAATCATAAGTATCCTTATTACTTGGTAATTTTCCTCAACTTACGAAAATGCATATTATATAATATTATAATTTTATTATAGAATTTTGCAGGTAATTAAATATAAATAAACTATTTATAAGAACAGAATTAACCAAAACAGCTGTTATTTTCTTCCTAGTAGAACAAGAAATATTAAATCCTGGTCCTCCCTTGTTCATATTCATCTAAGCACTTTTGGTGAAAATGGATGTGAATGTTGATTACTGTCTCTTTGTGATCCTTAAACAGTATAGAGAAGTCAGAGGGAATGAAAATGGCTTCTTCATATCTTCGACCTAAGATGACGAAGTGTTATTTT
>JBCJKH010033086.1:0-21747 GCA_039877255.1 Loriculus beryllinus
AGTGTTAAAGGCCAGGCTGGATGAAGCCTTGTGTGGCATGGTTTAGTGTGAGGAGTCCCTGCCTATGGCAGGGGGGTTAGAAGTAGATGATCTTAAAGTCCTTTCCAACCCTAACCATTGTATGATTATATGAGCAGAGAAGTAAATTGGTTCAATTTACCATTTATGGCAGATTGCTCTCTCATGTTCATGTTTACCTTTAAATATATTTATATGTATATTGATGCTCATCATATGTGTTTCTTTGGCATTGTGCTTGGTATTTTCACTAAAATATCCTGAATTATAGAGAGAAATAGAGTAAGCTTATCAGATCTTGAGAGAAAATCTGATTGGAAAAGTCTGAACTTACTTTTGATGGTAGGACCAAATTTCAAAATAATTTTGATTATTTGATGAAATTACCTGTAGAAAAAAATGTCATCCCTGTAAGACCAAGACCAAGTTATGCGTGATTACAAGGAAAAATGGGGAGAACTAGGGCTGTTCAGCCTACATAAGGGAAGAGAGGGGAGAAAGTAGTCTTCAAATACTTTAAAATCTGCCTGTTCAGACAACATTCCAGGTGCATGCTGTTACAACCAAACACAGTGGTTTTAAATTTCAACAGAGAACTTTATTTGAGGTGTGAAGCAGAGCTTCCTAACAATAAAAGTAGTGAAACGCTGAAATAGATTGAGTGGGATGACCATGAAATCTCCAGTTTCTAAGGTCTTTCAAAATAAATTAGATGAACTGTCAGGAGTACCATAGGTAGAGCTGATTCTCTCTTGGGCATGGAGACAGACTGAGTGGCTTTTTGAGGTGTTTTCTAGCTCAGTTATGTCAGTTATGTGTTGGACTACTCTGGCTTGGTTATGTAGCCATTCGTGTTGCTGAATCCAAGGCTTCCTCTGTGTCTTCTTGATGTCCAATCATGTTGCATGTACCAATGTGAGATAGGTAAAAAAGAGCTATGCCTATATTCCACTTTATTATACCTATTTGTGTTATGTAGCAGAATACCTGAAAAAAAAAAAAAAAAAAAAAAAAGAGCTGATGGTTTATAGGCAATTACTATGTCTATATTCAGATTAGGAGAATAATTCTATAAAAGATATTTAGGTCTTACTAGAGAGTGATTTTTCTGAACTGCTCTTTCAGGCTTTGTTTTGCATAATCACTGTTGAAGGGCAAGTTTTCTGCCAAATATACAAGTACTGTAATGAGGTGGGGGTCAGTCTCTTCTCCCAAGTAACAAGGAATAGGAGTAAAGGAAATGGCTTCAAGCTGTACCAGGGGAGGTTTAGACTAGATATCAGGAAAAAATTTTTCACAGAGAGGGTAATCAGGTACTGGAACAAGCTGCCCAGGGAAGTGGTGGAATCAGTGATCCTGGAAGTGTTCCATCTACGTGTTTTTTTCATGTAGATGAGGCCCACAGTAACATGGTTTAGTGGGTGGTCTGGGAAGTCCTGGGGTAATGGTTAGACTTAATGGTCTTAAAGATCTTTCTCAACTGAGTTGATTTTATGATTCTACTATAAGTAAACTGAAGGGAGGCAGGGTTGCAAAGAGAACCATACTGCAACTGGCGTCACCAGAAGGAATTCTGTCTGAATCACCCAGGGTTTCTCTTATTGCTTTCAAGGGTACATGTACCAAAACCAATAGCTTCATAACTCTTGGAGAGGATCATCACCAGGTTACACCATCAGCATATCATGGAGCCAAGTTTTTAAACAGGGGCTATCACACTGTTTTAGAACACTTACTTAACCACAGACTTAGCTCAACCTCAAACACTAGGTTCTCAAAAACCGTATGATTGCTGCCAAGAAATCACTGAAGTCTCTGGGCCTCAAAGTTTGTCTAGATGGTGCAATGCAGTGTCATATGATAACTCTAACTGAATTCATTCAGGTGCCAGCAATGTTATGAGCCATAGTTTAAAGTCAGTCAGAACTCTGTACTAACTTTGGTTGCTCCCAGTATTGAAGATGGATTGTTCAGTGTTGGCCCAGGTAATTGTGCACTGTACTGCATTATTTCCACCACTAGCAAAGAGTCATGCCCATTACCCTTTTCTAAGAGTGGGAGAGCACAACATGTGTTATCTGACCTGAGCATAATCTAGAACAGTGCAAAGGAAAACAATAATAAAATTTGCTGTCAACATTGTTACTTTCCAAGCAGGCCTACAAAACTATGATTAATAATAAACTAATTCTGATTTGCACACACTGAACACCTGAGCAGTATGTCCTTAGATGAGGCAAAAATTCAGTTCCAAAACTCACTAAAATCACATAGCAAGGTCATTTCCACATAAATAAATTAATTAAAGAAATGTAAGCAAACAAATACAGCAGTATATCAGGGCAAAAGACTCAAAGTACTGATAGCCTGGGATGGATTTTAAGCCAGGCTTCAGCTGTTGCAGTTATGTTGATGAATTTAGACACTAGAAAATTTATCACAATTATTATGATATTAACCAATTGTCTATTAATCACTATTAATGATATTAATCAAATTGTGCCCCAATTTCCAAGCTCTCTTCTGGTCTTGGTAAATACATACTGACAGTAGGAATATGTCAGTGTTGTCTTGTAACCCATGGGAGGCAGTTAGCAGTGTAAAACATGTAAATGAGAATAGTTGCATGCATTATGTTCGGTTTCTGTGTTCTGTTATGCTTACTTCTTTTACTGCACTACTGCAGAACTGAGCAACACAGCAAAATGCACAGGATAGGTTACAAAGATAAATGAATAGCCACTGCTTCACAGTCCTTACTTCTAAACTTTGCCCACAGTGACCAGCAGAGTAGGATGCCTACACTGCAAGCAGGTGTCTTGTGTGTCATGTTCTATCTATCCTTCATTAGTTTGAGAAGGAGATCTGTATGCTGTCTGTGTGGCAACACTTCTGCTGGCCAACAGATCCCTTTTTCCTCTAGGAAGAATCACATGCAACTTTTAAGTAGAGTCAGAAAATTAAGTCAGCTCTCTGATAATAGAACATATTAGAGAGGAGGCCTGAGAAGTAGGCCAATTTTGTTTGCCCAGCTGACAACATGATAGGAGCTGCTGTTAAAAGGACGATAAAAAAAGGTCTTACACATTCCCTGTCAAATCCTCCTATCAGGTTTCCATGAGTTCATATCAGGTCACAGTGGGATTCCTTTCATCTCAGAACACTGACTTCATTATTTTCCATGACCTATCTGAAACATAGCATATGTGGAAAAACCCTAAATTTAGATGTATGACTAATCTGCTTTTGTTTTTTCTTTTCTGGATCCTCTTTCACATATGAAGTGGAAGTTCAGCTTTGCGGCAAAACATCATTTTGCTTGTTGTATTTCCAGAACATTGGCCTTATATCTGGTGTTCTTTGTGCATATTGACACTAATTGATAGTAGCAGGGCTGTGACACTGCAGTAAGTTTTCCCACAGTACAGGCAAAGCCACTGCAGGTTAGGCTGTCAGCCAAAACTGTTAATTCTTCCCTTTGCATTCCTTTCAGCTCCCCAGAGAATAGCTATTTTACAGACACCTGATAGTTAAAGGTCCAGGACATTATTTCCTCTGTTGTTACTGTTAAAAACTTACCTAGAAATGGTGTCTCTGCACAATCTTATTTCAGAAGCTATAATTCATAAAGAGAAAAGATCTGAAAGGCTTCAGCTACACAATTTTGTCATTAAAGCTTTAGCTTAATTTAATTAAAGCTATAATTGACCATTTAAAAAAATGACAGCAGATATACTGCTTGACCTAGGACTGATAAGACATAGTAATGAAATTAATAGAGTTTATTCTTCTGCATGCAGATAGCAGCTCCACACAATATCAGCTGAATATATTTCAAACTCACTTTCCTGCCTTTTACTGTCCTTGACTGTACTGAAGTTCCAAGGCAAACAAAGGAAAGAGGAAAAAAAATGAGTACCTGGATCATACAGATGTTAATGAACTCCAATGTGCCCCATTCCACAAAAGTGATCATTACTAGTCACTGTCCTAGTATCTATGTATACAGAGTTGTGTGAGTGTCCTCAGAGTAACTCTAGTAGAAAAAGAGTCTCAAAGCATAATCATTAAGCCATGTGAAGCCTTTTTATTTTTGTTTTCCCATCCCTTAGATCAAAATTTGAGGATATAAGGTTTGACCTACTTCTTTTCGGCCTGACCTGAAAAAGCTTCTACATACACAAAACAGACTATTTTTTTTTCCCAGACAGTCAAATTCTGGATAAGTTCCCAAACACAAATACAGATTCCCGAGATTATAACATAAATATTGACATAACCAAATTAATCCACAGAGGAAAGGAGTCAGAGGGGTCTATAGTCAAAGGTCAGTCTTCCAATAATCCTAAAACACACCACTCCCAGAAAGGGTGCAGTAGGCATTAATTAGAGCAGAGAACTGAAAAATCAGTTCCAGGTTCTATGCCTGATGAGATGTCTTTTAGACCCAAGGCCACCCTGTCTCAGCACCAATATGTCCCATCAGGGCAAGTCAGAAATACAGCTAATAAAAGACATGGAACAGATCAGAGATAAAACTGAGGAAAAAACAGTAAGAAGAAAATCATTCCCCTTCTCAGCCTAGACGACTTTGCTCTCTAAAAGCCTCTGTGTTTGACTTTTAAACTCCTTGAGTGCCAAGGAGTTCTTTGTGCTTGTAGAGATGTACAGACTGCCCCAGCCAGAGCAGCTCAGTCACCAATGCTCTCTGAAGCTCTGCTGAAATATAACTACTATAGTTATAACATATATGGTTAAAGTACTAGTCATTACCTCACCTAAACTTTTTTTGGACTGAAGGGCGTCAACACAGTAAATGGATTTTAAACATATCCATATTGACAGAATTAAGCTTCTCTTTAAAAGAGTCTGTGTTGAGACAACCCCCTCAACACACACACACCCATACACACGCCCATGTGGGCAGGGTCCCTGTTTCTTTTTTCTGTAAGTCTGACAATTGAATGGAGATTTGCTAGCAGAGGTAAGCCCAGTGGTTTCCTCAGGCAGGCAGGGAGCTAGTCGTTCAGTTCTGCAATTTACTCAAGGCAGTTCACTCTATAATACATGAGCTTTTGGGAGCATCAGGGACCTGGGCACCCTTCTTTCTGTGTAGACACTTAGATCCAGCCAGTCTTGTGCTCTTAACTATAAGTCCTGCACTCCCACCTGAGAGGTGGAGACTATCATCCCTCAGGTTTTGTTCATGGTTGAGGTTGTCCTGGGAGAAAGGAAGTGTAGGAACATCTAGAATACCAAGCTGAGATCACACCATCACACAAAACAAACTCAAGCATGGTACTGCTAGTCATCCTCGCTACTTGCCTGATAACATAGCCTGGCTCACCTTCTATGCAGTTTAGACAAGACCACATTTACACACATCCTCAGTCTCATGCCATAAAGACATGCTGGTTTACATCACTAGTCCTCCATTTATTCAGGTACTTGTAGTGAGTTAAAAATAAACTTCCAAAGAAAAGATTCCATGCAGGGCTTTAGAAATGCCATACTCAAGCAGAGATGCAGAGCCAAGTGGTATGTTATGTAGACATGATCAGTCTGTACAAGTTGGTCTCAGAGACAGGTAACAGTCCCACGTCCTACTTTGCTTTGCAGTCTAGACCTGTTTGATGTCTCACAGTCCTGAATGAGTGCTCCAACCTTGGAACACTTGAAAAAAAGCACTGTTTCAATCAGCTATATCTCTTTATATGTGCAATTCCTGTCCAGTTCTTAGAAATAACAGGTGTCCTGATGCCTACTCTATGGTATTCTGATGCCTACTCTATGGAAAGAATGTGATAGGAGACAGTAACGACTTCCTACATCTCCAGATGAGGCGTTCAGTTTCTGAGGAGGGATCAGCTTTCTCTATTTTCTAGCTATGTCAGAATTCCACCTTAGAATGAACTTTATTCTGAGGTGCCTACCTTGACTTCTGCATTCAGTCCAGAATCTCAGTGCCCTTAGCTGGGTCTGGGTCATTTTCTTGGCCTGACTACTAAAATACTAGTTACCTTAGTGCCCAAGGTCAATGCAGGCAGGTCTTTCATTAGGTCTAACCTTGCAGAGAACACTAGGAAATGGTCACTAGGAACACTAATAAAAAACAGTAGGACAGTAACACAGCTCTGAACTGGCTTTGGTTTCACCAGTCATCAAGATGCTGTGAGCATTGTTGACATCTATCAGTCACTTAGAAGCGAATGTTCAGGTGGCAACAGAAGATAATGGGTGGATTCCCCTCATCTGCAAGCCAAAACATCCAGGAAGTTAGAAGAAGGAACATGTATATTGGTAAGCTGTGTCTTATTAAACTGGATTTTCCCATTTGGTATGGAAATCCACAACTTCACAATGAATGCATCTTACCAGCTCTTGTGAGCAGCCAGAGTGATTTTTTGAGAGATGTCTTACAGTGAGGGTGAATTAATTTTTGTCTGCAAATACACCCTTCATTTGCTATAAGTATTTCCATACTTATTTTGTTGGGTTGACTTTTTAGCTGTCTTTAACTTATCTCCTTTACCTCCACTACCTTTGTTGCAAAAATCTTGTTTCTCCTGATAGTTTGTTACTGATCTATTTGCACCATCCCAGTGTCTGGGAAATGTTTAGGTTGTTTAGGTAAATATATTGGAGAATTACCGTGAGGCATGTGTTTGTTACATATATATCATCCCCCCTCCTCTTGGTATCTCAGTACTGGATTATGGCAGCGTCATCTGTGGCAATTGTCCTTTCACCATGAGCCAGGCCTGCTCAGCCATGAAGGTATGCTTGAGATACAGAAGTGAGGAGGAGGCTTTACACACTGCTTACTCATAGATAGAGTTGAGCCTGCAAACTGATGGATTAATTAGGGTATTCAGAGTCATCATCTACATGATCCATGTGGAAACTTGATGGAGATTCCTTTTTTGAGGAAAATCAGGAATACAGTCAGAATCTGGCCTTTTTTACCAGGTGTGAGCTGATGTGTGGGTGTAAACACAAGTTCTCTTGCCTTGATGGTCATCTGCATCTTCTGGAAAACATCCATAATTCTATACTTTAATAGCCTGTGAAGTTTACCATCTTCAGCAGAGGGCTCTTAAGAGGAAGAGCTAAATTCAGCAACACTTTGGTGTTCTTTGAAGTACAATGGTCTTTCCTGGTGGCAGTGGGTCACTGTCTTCTTCACCTCTCAGGAAGGAATAACAATATCATCTATTGTAATGGACTAGACTACCTTGAAACTTGGTGGAAAGGTAAAAGCAACAGGAAACTGTGTGGCATGCCCTTGGTACAAATACTGTAATTCACTAAAAATGTCAAAGTGGAATCCATCGTGGAAGATACAATCATCTTTCAAGTTTTGTGGACATACTGGGTTTTTTTATATTTAATGTTTTTGAGACTGAGCTTCATTCCAAAGTAGCTGCTGATGGCAGTGTTTGGGAAGGTCATATTTTACTGAGCGACCATAAAGACAGAATGATCACAAAAGAAAAATGAGGATGACAAGATTCTTGCAACTACACAGTTACTATTTTCTTTTTTCAGTTTGGCAGAAAACAGTGTAATGACAAAAAGAAACCAGGGAATGTGGCAACAATATGGGATAAGCCCAGGAAAATCAGGAATAGAATGAGCTCTTATATATTTGTATTTGCCTTCAAGGCTTTTTAATTTGCAGGGAGATGACTCCCTTCTCAATCCAATGCAGAAAAGCAGTTATTAGTGGTTAATAGCCAGGGGCCAAAAGTGGCTAAAGATTTTTAAGTACTTGGCATAATACTTTTCAGACTTTTAATTTTATATCTAAGTAATATATTCTGAAGTAGATCAACATCATTTAGAAGTATGTTTTAACATCTATTAAATAATCTTGGTTTGTAAAAAACATTCCTTTTCGTTTAAAAGCTAGAATTTTTTTTCAATTTTTTTTTTTTTGAAAGGTACATTTTTCTTTCTTATTTGGAAATGTTTTATTTAGAGACTGAAGCACTGAACAAGAAGGGAAAAATAATAAAATTATATAAAAATTTTAATTGACCTGAAACTATGCTCACATCACTATTATCAATTATACATTAAGGAGAGGTTCTGGAGGGTAAGGGACAAAGCTTCAATCGTGATGCCCTTTCACAGTCAATCTTGTTGCCAGAGGGCTGCAGGAAAGCAAGAAGTGGGGAGGTTTTAATCATTATTATTTTAATTTAGGAATATGTTTTCCCATTTGTAAAATTGAGATGAAATAAATGGTCTGTTTAACAATTCATTCTTGTTTGCTATTGAGAATGGCAAGCGCGTTTGATTAACCAACAATTTCTTCCATCAATGCTCAGATTCAAAGCAGCAGAAAAGAAACAAATGATAAATCATAAAACAGGAGAGTAAGCTTTGTTTACACCAATAAATTTACAAAAGAAGTTTCCTCTTCCCAGCTATAAACCTCAAGAAAAGGATAAGTGAATACATCAATGTATCATTTATCTTGTGTCTGAAATGAAAATTAATAAGAAAAACAAACCCACCTTCTTCTGCTTAGAAAGTAAAAAAATCCATTATAACATAATGTTATTTGTTTGAGGATTATGAGGCAGTATAATTCTTTAACAAGATCATGCTGTGTGCTGTTGATGTAGAGAACATTGCTAATTCCACTTAGGCTAGTTTCCGACACAACATAACTTGCAGCAAAGTACTGTGTTGTTTTTTTTCCTGGGTAAGTCACTTGTTGGTAGAAGTGTATAAGCAATAAAAGACAAAAAATACTGATAAATCTGTGCTGCCTTATTATGAATAAAGGAGAGAACAGTGTCAATAATGCCATGTCATCAGCCCCAGGATCTCAATAACTGTATTTCAATTCCATCAGGGTTTATGGTGGAAGCTGACTGTACCTCATCTTTTTTATCAAAATGCAACAGGAAAAAAGGAATCTCTCCACCCAAGTATACTCACTATGTGTCCCACAACTAGAAAATACTTGTAGCAGTTTCTAGCACAAGCATCTTTGCCCTCCCGCAGTGTCAGCAAAAATAATTACGTGTGGGCTATTTCTTGAGTACACTTAATGATAATGCTAGAGGGGAATTTGTACAAGCTGTGCTGGCAGGAGGGCACTAAAACGTGTGCAGAAGTTCTAATGGGATGCAGAATGCAAGCAGCTGTATGTCAACATGCTATTTCAATATGCTTCTCTAGGTCTGTTCATGCTCCTGTCAGGTATTTGTGCATCACCAAGGCTTTTCAGGCAAATTCGCATTTCTATATTCATTTCCTTGATACTTGAAGGGGATTTATGTCTAGATCCCCAAACTGGAAGTAAATACAATATGCACATTAAATATATGATATGCAAAACTGATAAGCACATTGCACATCAGTCCTAAAATGTCACACAAGCAGGTAATAACTTTAGAGTCAGAACTCCCAGAGAAATAGTTTAAAGTAGAGGAATTTCCTCCAGCCTTGAAACAGTCAAGCCAATGACACTGAGGTTTCAGCTGCGTGTGAAGACAGACTTGTAGAAACTCCTATAAAAGGGCCGCTGTTCATTCCAGAGTCAGGTGGCAAATACCCTTCTGTGGGTTTTTCAACATCAGATTACACATTCTGTGAGTCTTAAAGATAGGTCCTGCTCCAGTACAGCTGCTGACTCAGACTGCAGGGAGATAGGGTTTCTGTTTACAGAGACAACGTAGAGCTGATGGGATGACCCAGTGACATATTTGAGTTCATCTGGGGGAGGAGGGCTTGAAGTGACATTGTATGTGTTAAACTGCCATACTGCAGATCTTAAAAAAAAGAAGTGCTGTGAAACAGATGGTTCGCTTCCACCACAGACACCATTTTGACAGGCACAACTGAGAAATAGCTTCTGATGATATGCACATATATGCATATATACACACTGTGCGTATGTGCGTGTGTGCTAGCAAGTGTACCTTGAATATAGGCTACAATACAGAATTTATGCCTACATCTGTATTCTTTCATGGCATACATTTCTTTTAGGCAGAACATGTCTTCATGAACAGTTATATTTAATTTCACAAATGCACATCTTGCAAAATTTCTATTCTCTCACTAGTTATGTAAATCACTTGTGAAAACCCTTTTTCTCATCACCTCAGCTCAAGTCAGTAGCCCATGACTTTTGGAGGAAGCCTCAAAGAAAATTCAGGGATTTTTGAGTGGAACTGCATGGCCACAGAATCGCTGGGAATGGAAGTGGCAGTATGGCAGGCACTTGGAGACATAGGCTTTCTTTGCCCACCATCATAAATTCAAGCTGGGCTGTGCATTATAATCTTCCCTTAAGTTGCCATCCTCCTCCTTACTGCAACTCCTGTCAGTCCCTTCTCATAGCACTTTATGAAAGCAAAGGCAGGAGTTTGCTGGGGAGGCAATATGAGGGAGGAGCACAAGGGAAAAGTCTGAGAGTTGCTGGTTTAGGACAGGTCATGAAAAAAAGAGATGATTGGCTGGCTCTTCCCATTCACTGCCTGGTTTGTCCTGCTACAGCAGCAATAAATGGCACAAAGGAGTAATGTAAGGTCTGCTGATTAAAAGTTGAAGCATCAGAAATCCCTTTATTTTTTTTTTTATCTGGTTTTATTTTGTCATACAATGCAAGAGCAGTAGAAAAATCACTTAGTAGTCAACATCCAGGTAAAAAAGCAAATTCTGTGGGTGTTGCTCAGCCACTTCTTGAACCCAAAATGAAAAAAAAAAAAATTGATAGCAACATTCATCATAGCAATGGATTTCTTTAAAAAAAAAACATTGGCAGCTAAAAAGTCAAAATGGGAACTGGAAAGACATAATTTAGAACTATTTAATAAAATAAAATTTTGAAAAGTCTTCATTATGGGTCATTTGACCGAAGCATAAATCAAAAGCTTTTTGCTTAATTCTTGTGAGTAAAGTTTTATACCTCTTAAGGCTATTATAGCAATCAATCTGTGAAGGAAAGAGAGTTAGAAGGCACATAGACTTATAATGCTTTATTAAATTTTTTTTTAATCAAATTTCATCAACACTGCCATCTTTTAACAAAAGCTTGTTTGCTCTCTTAAAAAGGCACTTCTTAGGAAGCCTTAGGAAATTTCTAAACTTAGGAAGTAAAAGCCATGCCTATTCTGAAGATGAAAACTTGCCCCTATACTTACAAATTCCTGCCTGGTAGCTTTATGCTTTTGGGTGATGCTATGCCACTTTGACAGGAACTAGTCAATATGTCAAGTCAGTTCAGTTAATCAACTTTATCTCATATTGTGTCATCCTAACAGCTTGTATTTTCATTTCCTTGAGAGGTCTTTCTCTCTGCTAACACATTTGCTTACTCTCTCCCTTCTGAAGTATCAAGCTACCAGTCAAGCAAAGAGGATCCTGGGATTTGTGCTGAATAGGTTTCATGTTCTCATCCTGAATAACTCCTGTTTACAAGAACCAAGTTAAAATACACAAGAAGGAAGCTCACCTGTGACAGAAGCGAGCAAAGAAAGAGACAATAGTATCACAAAGTCTGCTGATAGGAGTGATGAGTTACCATGAGAGTTAAGTTCCTTATCATGGTGAAACCCACCCCTCCATGGCACTGCCAGTGTCTCTGTAATGACATACCCTGCCTTTACATCTCAAGCCCTTTAAGCAGTTGGTAGCCCTGTGCCACCGCACTCACTGGAAGTTGCACAAGGACACAGTCTATGCAGCAAAAAGGCCACTCACTCACTTGCGAAGTGCAAGATCCTTTGAAGCGGTGATGGGAATGAACAGAGAAGACAAACAGGTGCCGATATACATCTGCTTCAGGGAAGTATGTGGAGTCTGCTGGGCTAACAGCCGCATTTCGCAGACACCAGGATGTATTTCGGAAATGTTCCATGTGCTTGCTCATGGACAGTCATGCATATGTACCATCAGAGTCACACAGCTTCAACTTGTCAAGATAACCCAATAAATCTTTTGGAGGCTAAGACATAACTTTGGCTCCAGATCTTTAATTACAAACTTTCTCCAGTCATGCTGTTTCTGTTCAGTAGCTTTCTTTTCAGCTCAGAAGAAATAAAGCTATACCTTGGGGTGCTTATCTCAAATTCCATTCATAAAACCTTCATGAGAAATCACTCCTGGATATCATTAAACTCCCTTCCTGCAAGCACAGACTTCAGGTTTAAGATTCAGAATAGCTGGATTTAGTGCTTGACTTTGTTAGCAAGTTTAAATCAGTGATATTGTAATATCTCTACTGTGTGGATTTTGTTTTTCCTTCTAGCTTTTGTCTTTCAAGGAGCTGTTGATATTGGTCTATAGCATTTATATACATTGAGTCAAGCTTTTAATAAGAAGGGATTTTTAAGCCAGATGCTTCCAAGCTGCAGGGGACTTTCTGGGTGGAAACTGAATAAAGTCTGAGACTTCACTTTGTATAAGCCATGACCTTGTGATTTTAAGATACATACTATCTTACATAAAGGTTGTTTGGAAAGCCAACTCAGTCCTTTGCAAGGAAAATTTCTCTACCTCTGTGCTATACTATGTAGATCAGATGCTGACAGTAGCTTCCAACAGCAGCTCAGAACAGGCTGTCTTACCTTCTCGTTTACCCAGGACATTTATACTGCTCTCTAAGCTGTACTTAGACCATTCAAAATCAACTTCAGTATGTCTACACAAACTGAGGCCATCCCTTTGAATTTCACTGCAGACATACCCTGGAGAATATAAACAAGCAGCTACTGAGAGCTTCTAAGGCTCTGGTTATATACTGTGGTAAGTAACAGCACTATACTGTAATAGACTGTAATCAAGAGCAAAAAACTGTGATTAAAGTATTTGGGTTTGGAACTTGGAAGTGTATCAAACATGGGACTGCAGATCCCTTTTCATAGGAAGCCTTTCTCTGGTCTTCAATATTTAAATTAAAAATTGTTGCCTATTTCACCTTAAACTACAATATAACTATTTTCTTCATGAATACTTACAGAAAAACATCAAGCATGAGAATAGAAAGGCAAATCACAATCAATCCATGGAGTTTGCTTTCTTTTCTCCATCTGTCTATCTCACTTCTAACCAATTCAGCAAATCCCTTATGTTTTTACAAGCTACATTCTAGCTCTGAAGGAAATAAGGCACTATTATAAGAAATTGTGGAAATGGAAACTGTAATGACACAGACTTGACCTGACTCTCAGAAAAGGAATTAAATTAGTCCAAATACTTAAAAGCATATGTCATACTATTATGTAAAGCCATATAAGGAACACAGTTTTCATACTAGATTTCTTATAACCACAAAATAGAAATAAAATTCTTATCCCATAAAGGTTAACATCTTGATTTACAACCAGATGCACCAGGCACATGGAGAGACAAACAAGGTAACAATCCCATAAAAAACCCTCTGTGTTCTGGATCTCAGTCCAACATATGTTTAAACTGGTGTATAAAAGAGAAGTTAGACCAGCATTTCACAGCCCCAAGGTCACTGCAGTTAGTCTGTGGATAACTGTGCTCATAGTAGGGCTCCTATGGAGCCAGACAGGTGCTCATTAGTCGTTTCAAGTTGCTTTGGTGTTCTCATGGCACATTTACCTTGACTTCCACTTCAGGTCCTCCAGAATAAATCAGAGTGGTACCAGGCTGTGCTGCCAAGATAGTGAATCAGAGAGCAGCATGAAGAGTGGGGAATGATAACCTTTAAAAATCCCTGGAAGCACTTCTTGATCAATATTTAGCAGGCACCTGGATCCAGAATCTGGACACTTATGTACATGGAAAAAAAATCTTATGAATTCTTATGGAATAACATTTATTTCATAAATTTGATTCTTGGCATAATTTGCCAAGACAGGTAGGAATTTATTGTTCTTCTGAGAGATGCTTTTTTCATATTGCTAAGAGTTTGCTCTCTCTTAAATTGTCAGATGAAAGCACAGTTCCTGCAAAGGAAAACTTGAATCTTAAATGTTTACCCAACCATACAAGGCATACCAGGATTGCCTATTCCAGCTATCTCATCCTCAGAAGATCAGGCTGCTCCTACCACAAGTACATGGCAATAGTATAGATCAGCTGACTGTTTGAACAAGCACTGGCTCAGGCCAGAAGTAGCTGGCTCACTGGGTAACATTAACATTGACATTTACTGATATCTCATAACTTCTGCTCTCTCATTCCAGCTTTGCCTGAGCTAGCAGCAACTGCAGAAAATATAACCTGGTGCATGGAAGTCCCATGGTTTAGCAGTGTGGTAAAGGTTTTGCAAGATCTAGCCAAAACTTCATACACAACTTTAGGTATTTTTACTAACAGTAGAGCACAGCTGAGTTTCTGGCTTAAATTTCCTCTTGGCTATGCACATGTGCATTCAGAATATTTCTGCAATTGGGAGAAGGAAAAGCTACCTAAACTTGAGGAGTTGAAAGACATGACATAGATTATTGGTGCTGTTTAATTATCTGCCCACTGGTCTGAATATGACTTCTTCACATACTATATATATGACTGCTTTCCTTTCAGAAAACACCAGATCCAAAATATCTAATTATTTCAGGGACAAGATACTTTTGTCTTTTGCACTCTTGAAGCAGGCATTAAACGATCTGTGATGAATTTGGCACACAAGAAATAAGCAGATATTTTGCCTCTGAACAATGAGTTTTCTTCCTAGAGACAGTTCCATGCTGTGAATACCACACTGGGTTTTCTAGGTTAATGGAGGAAGAAGGACTTCCTTTTCTTACTTACTGGAAACTGTGTAGACTTTGTTCTACAAACTATGAGATTTTTGATCAAAACACACTGCAGTGACCTATTTTCTCTATACAAATGCCTCATTTCCTCAATGTGATTCCTGTCACAGGGACTGATGCATTTTGCTGTTATAGTCTCTATATGCAGATCCTCTCTAAATGTACTGGATTGCTGCTGTTTCACCCATGGATGTCTCCTTATAGTCAGTGGAACCAGAGCCCAAATGAGAGCACTACATTTCTAGGTCAGCAACCAACTCTCACCACACTTTTCAGCTGCTTGCATACAGTTTAGATCAAACCACCATTTAAAAACCTGTTAATAATTTTGTCTTTTACAAAAAACTGTGACTTATTGAATTGAAAATCCTGGAAAAACATTAAAATATGACAGTGACAAAACATGGCTGGAGCATAGTAAAACCCTTGTTCTTACAAAAATTGTTTTGGCTTCTCTAATTGCTAAAAGCAGCTTGGCTTTTACCACACAAACCAGCAGAATTGCCGTCTGCCCAGCACTGGTCTAATGCTGACTTCAGGGGACAAGTCCTCACTGAGTCATCACTGATGAATCATTGTTTCACTTGGGGATTTCCTCTGAATTGTCCACCTCCAAGTCATCGTGAAAAGGGCATTCTAATCCTTTGATATTATAAATAAGAACCAAGCCAAAAGAGAAGAATTAAGCAATGCATAGTCACTACAGCATACAAAATCTGCTTGGTTATTGAATTTCAATATCAGTTTTGCTAACTACAGTATTTTCCTTTGTGACTTTGGGTTTTTTTTGAGGAACAAAGGCCTTTTAGAGCATTCACTCAGTGTGACAGTTTTACAGATCACTTTAATCATTCAGAAGTTGTCCATTTATATAAACTGCTAATTGTTCTCCCCTTCAAGCAGCAGCACTGCTCTGTGAGGTGTGCCGTTAATTGATCTTGATAAAGACATGAATATCTATGCACCATGCCAATTTAGAAGAAGTAATTAGATCAACAGTGGTAAAGGTGGGGGTCTGTTGCCAGGCAGAAGCAAGACAAGAAATGAAGGTGCCGATATCAAGAACAATTAGAAACAAGAAATATAGGCAGCAGCAACTGTGGCAGAGAGGGGCAAGATGAATATTTTATCTCATGCATGGTATGAGGATATCAAGGACAGTGATTTGCAGATAAAAGGTGAGAAAAGTAAATGGCAATTTGGATGGAAAAGATATCCTGGAATACAAAACTCAACTTCTGTATTAATCAGATGGGAGAATTAAGGTTTTTTTTCTACTGCATTTATTATTATTATGGGCTGCAAATTATCCAGGGAAGGTCTGTAGTTTATGATGCTTATATCAAATTTAATATAGTTGCTGATGTTCTGCAATGTAAAACAGTATAGTTTGGAAACATGGAACATGTACTGATGAAACAACATAGCTGTGCTGAAACACCTTCTGTAAGGGCAATTTTCTAATTCTGTCTCAGTAAAGAGCTGAGGCAACCCTAGCAGATCCTTTTTCAGACACGTCTCTGTCAACCTAGGTTTCTCTGCATTTGCTCTGTTGCAGAGTAACCACATACCCATGGCGAATTTGAATTTTTTTTCCTACATGTGTGACTTAAACAATACAGGAAATAGAATGCTAGAGTCTTAGAGGGGTTTTCTTTTCAGTATTCAATTGTAGTTCTGTAACTTTTGGCAGCGAGCAATATGACTGAGCTTTTATAACACTGTTTATGCTCCAGCATGGTCCTAATGTGATGTATGAGACTATACACACTATAAAGTAATAACTAATGGAAACACCAAATTTTGAGGTTCATATGTATATATAAAATTGTAACATGTTACATAACAAAATAGTATCTAGTAGTTGGCTTCTGGTTTTGTTGTGTTTTGGTGTGTTTTTTTCTTAAGGGAAGTGTCAAATTTGTTCCTGTTTGCTTTGCTGGTTGAGAATAGGAGGTCAGTTCCTGCTGAATTTCCAAACAAAACAAAGCTGAAGGGGTTGTAAACAACCAAAGGCCCAGGGTTAGCAAACATGACTGGTTCCAGTGGGCTGAAAGGAGTCCATGAGTTACCTAACAGACAAATAATCTAAAGAAGTGGTGCCCAGTGGAGTAGAGCCACTTGGAAAAAATTTACA
The DNA here is from genome assembly GCA_039877255.1 of Loriculus beryllinus. Lineage (NCBI taxonomy): Eukaryota > Metazoa > Chordata > Aves > Psittaciformes > Psittacidae > Loriculus > Loriculus beryllinus. Next base: position 16,909 of record JBCJKH010033086.1, read on the forward strand.
TGATGAAAGTAAATTGGAATATAGTTAGTAAACCATTTACCAATTTACTGTCCTATGCTAAGTGTAGTGCTCTCACAAAACAACCAATAATATTATGGGGTTTGTGCAACCTGGGGTATCAGAGATGTTTATTTTCCTCCAATTTTAGCATAAAAGTTTTCATTTTGGTCTCTTATTTTTTACTATGCCAAAGACAAAGAAGCTCTTAATCTAACCTAACACAGACAATCCTTAAAAATGAAAAGTTTTATCTTTTCTTTACAACCTTTTATTTTCTTTTCTTATCAGTAAAAAGCAGCAATAAAAGCATAGCCAAGCAACAATCCATTTACAAAATCATTCATAGATTCCAGTGAACAAATTATTATTAACCTGATTTTCGCTCTGTATGAAGATCACATGGGTGTCCACCAAAAGTATTTTAAAGGCTGCCTCCACCTTATGGAGGATGTGCAAGAAGTCTTTAGCAAAACAACAGAACATGAAACAATATCTAATATCAGCTCTTCTGCTGATGAAAATTGTTTTAAATTAGTAAGAAGTTACATTCAAAATGATTTATATTATGGCACGTACTGGTAATATATGTGGCAAAATCTTTATTCGTTGATTGTCCAGAAGGGATTGTAGGCTGATCATCTAAATGTAACAATAACCAATTAAATCTATTCAGAGATATTCTAGCCTTTGTGGTGTGGAAATCCATTGCAAGTTTTCCTACAGAGTCTAGAACCTAAAGAGAGCCTTTGGCTGCTCTCCCTGAAACTAGGATGGCTGCCCCTTAAACATGCTGTCACCTTGCTCTCCACCCAGGTACTCCAATAAAAGAAAGATCCACTTTGGAAGAACCCTGTGTCCAGCCACAAAAGGGCAAAGACACTTGGTTGTAAAGCAGCAGAAAACCTTTCTCATATGTAACTCAATTCTGGCTTTGTGTAAGAAAATTCTGATGTTCAAGGAAAATGCTGATTCCAACTACCAAACAGATAGATTTCATAACACTAGTAAGTGGCATTGGAGGTTAGTGCCACAGGCAATATTCAGGAACTCCTCTATTACTGCATCCAAGCTCACTTCCAAGCCTGTTACAGTTGGTACATGTAATATACAGGAGCTGTATTAATCCTTGCCTGGCAAAACGGAAAACGTTATGAAAATAAATAAAATTTTCTTTTTAAACCTGTTTCAGGCAAGTTCTCTCCCTTGTCTTCTGTTTTCATATGAAACTCTTCAATACTGTAGGTTTTAGGGAGTTTTTCTATTTCCTGATATTCAGATCCAATGAATATAGGTAGGCAGGCTTAATATCAAGCAAAGTTTGGCCTTCTTTTTAATGTGCACTCTTTAATTATGCTCCAGAAACTATCTTTCAGGTGGAATAGATTCACACTTATTAGCAGGGTAATGAAATGAAAGTTACTCCAGTTTTGCTCAGCTCTCAAACAACAGAAACAGAGCTTCCCAGATTGTATTGCAATCATCCCAAGGTTTAGACCCGTTGCTAATACAGTGATGAACAAATTACAGCCATGCTGCAGCACACCCAGGTGTGAACTGGGACCTTTGGGAGAGACACTGCCTCATATTATTTAGACAAAACCTTCTGTAGCCGAAAGCGACACCTTCAGCTGTTCGGGTCAGAATAGATGCAATCATTTTAACAACACTTAGCCTGGATAACATATTTGAGCTAGCTTCCAGTCAACAAACAAGACTACATTCTCAGCTGGTGTAAACCAAATTCAATGGAGCTACATCAGTTTATATCAGGTGGGATTTTAGCCTGTGCTTTTGTTTTCTCCTAAAATCTGACCAAAGACAAACCCAAAAACTGATCACATGGACTTGGAGCTTGTTGACATTCTGGGTAGGTGTTGTCTGTTGTGACCACTGTATTGTCTAAATACAAGACTGAGCAAAATGCCTCTGTGTTTATCAACTGTACTTGTCAGCAGTGTAGCTGCTCAGATACAAGGCTAGTCAGCCTGTTTGTCTATACACAAAACAATGTGTATATTGCAATAAAGACCACAGTGAAATAAAGGGAAGTGAGCATGTCAGGGGACCCTCTGATGCAGTAGATGAGTTTTAAAAGATAAAAGAAATTATGCTTGTTTCCATTAGAGACCAAAAGATTATCAGTTTTGCAAATGTATTAAATAGAAGTTACTCTGTGAGGATAATCTGCTAATAGAAGACAGTATAAAGATCTTAAAAACCTCAAGGAAAAAAAAATACTTGAAGAGAGAGAACATTTCATTGTGACCAATGTATTACCCAGTAAAAGCCAGATCCAAATATACAAAGTCCTTCTAGAGATCACTGCAGCCCTTTATGAAAGCACACTGATATCCAGACTTGCTATCTGGTTGATACCAGCAAGAGGTTACAGTCAGTCCATCTCATCATCATTTAGATAGGCCAGCTGAGCATCCTAGAAAAACAGCATCCAGGACTGAAGTAATATATTTTGGAGCAAAGTGGTTTAGTAGCTGAAGACAGAAACTAAATATGAGTTCAAATCTCATTTAAATCACATCTGCCAACTTTGACAAGACCATTATAAGTGTCAGACTGTGCCCTGGCCAAGGAGTAGCAGCAGTTTGAAGTCCTTCTCCTCCTATCTGCAAATGGGGTGGATGACCTGAGGACCGTGCAGCAACAGTGGCCACCCACAGAACTCTGCCGTCTCAGAGAAACATGGTGAAAAAGTGTTACAGCTTCGTTTTAGACCACAATAACCAAGGAGAGAAGTAGGGAAACAGCAGTGTGCCCATCCCCTGTTCCGAGGAGAATGCAGCCTATGTGTCCTTCCATCCCCAGTACTCTGAGCTGAGATTTGCATTATGATGATCTTTTTACTTATCTTTGAGGTGTGTTCAAGGTTAAAGTTATCGTACAATGACAAATTAATACTGATTTTTTACCAAAAAGTGTGCTTTTAACCATAGTACTCTCAAAAGTGAAAACTTCTGATCTTAAGGTCCTTTCCAACCCTGACTATTCTATGATTCCATGATTCTGCTAGTACAAAGCACATTTTAAGAGCATCTTAATCTGTTTCCACTTTTCAGATTTTATGCCATTTTGCATTTTTCTCGACTGTTTCACACAGACACATACAGAAGTTTATGTTTGTGTTCATACATGCATGTGTATCAGGATCTGTAAGAAACATTGGAAACTGTTAATCAGAGAAAGTAGCAGCAGATGCTATTCCATGAAAACCTGAATTGGCATTTGCCAATTTACTTAGGGAGCTTGCTTTGAAAACAAAAATAACTTGAGAACCAGAATGAGAACACGTGATATTAAAATGCTGCACTCAGGTTAATTCAATTCCAGTAGGAAGAAGCTCATGTGTCACTTTTAATCCCTTTCACAGCTAAGGCTAGCCAGTCCTTGTAAAAGTCACAATTTAGGACCTGAAAATGAACTACGGACAGAAGACAAAAGCTTCGCCTTGTGAAATTCAACATAACACTTGAATGTTGTTTCACTAGCACACTATTCCGTCGCTGTTGAAAGGCTCATGAGACTCACACTTGGGTCTTCTTGTTTTCCTAAGAGATGCAAAATATCTCATGATTCAATATCCCTTTTTTTATCAGATGAACACCAGTATTACTCTTACAACCTCTCCTTGCAGGAACAGTCCTCTAGATTGTATGTGACATAGTACTTTGAAATCCTGATGCTGAATTTCTCTCTTGCCCACAATTCCTCTTGGGACAAGTTAGAAAAGTTACCAAAATAACATAAATCAAGTATATTTCTAGTATGTTTCTCCTAAATTCTTGTCCGGGTCCATGCACTGCAGAGCATTAGCTCTGCTGCTGGATTTCAAGAAAACATGATCTTTGCTGTAGCACAAGATTTCACTGGCTTCTGACAGTTGGGGATTTAAAAAGTCTAACTGCCCTTGGGCAAGGACATCTGCCCTGCTGGCTGCTCCACCTACCCTGGGCATAGAAACTGCGGCTCACAAGTATGTAGTTTGAGAGCCAGAGGGACACTTAGAGTCCAGCCACTACGTCTCACAGATGACTATCACTATCCAGAGCTGGTGTGCAGTATGAAGTCAAAGGATGCTTTTGTAGTGGGAATTTGAGAAAGCGGGAGCCCTGCAGACCTTTCTATTCCCCAGCCTTATGGTTTGAGAACCTCAGGCAGCCCCTGCACCCATGGCTTTGCTTGCAAACTAGCTGTACATAGCCTGTGTTTTGGCTGCCTTCTCTCTAACAGAGATCAATCACTTTCTGCAATTATGCCAAATGAAGAATGACTGACATACTTACTTGGTTTAATATGATCCAATTTTTTTTCCCTGGCAAAACAGTACACTGCAACCTCACACACTTCAGCTGACGCTAGGCAATATCACCACAGTATTTGCAGTATTCCCTAGGAATTCCCTGTATACCAGAAATAGCACAGCAATGCTAGCTGCTTATCACAGGAAAACTGGTGAGGTTGGAAAGCTGACCCCTATAACAGAGAACAGCAGATTGTGGTCTGCAAGCCAAGCACCATGTGTCACCAGCACTCAACACATAGGTGTACAACCCCTAAAACACAGGCCCTAAAAGAAGGAGCTAAAAAGGGAGTCTAAGGAGAGCCTATAGCAGCTGCCTGCACTCCCTGCAATGCTGGCTCTCGCAAGCCAAACCAAGGAGTCACATGCCCTGGACCATGGAAAGAATGTGTGGTGCCTGGAACGAAGAAGAGCCACTTTGTGTGACTCCCTCACAGATGGTGTTTGACAGCAGTTAACAGAGCCGTCTCCCTAACTGACCCCTAAGCACAAAGGTGATCTCAATAGATGCTGTGCCTAGCCTG
>JBCJKH010033088.1:0-10183 GCA_039877255.1 Loriculus beryllinus
GGCACTCTTTGAGCCTGAGAGCAGTACTCCCATTTATCTATACAGGGAACTAGGTCAAAGAAGCCTCAAGGCCTTTCTGAACTACGTAAGCAAGCAGAGGCCCATAAAGGGATATTTCTGCAGCTGAGAATCCCTTGTGCAAAATAACAGCCAATTAGTAGTCTCTTTTCAAGACACACCCATGCACTGGATACAGGAGAAAAGGACAATGTCCAAGTTCCTCCTCAGTTCAAGAAACATCCTGTTGGCTTGCTAAATTAGTTCAAGGAGAAAGGGGGAGTCTATACAAAAGAGATCCCAGTGGATACCAGAAGAGAGCCACAGGCTACTATTTACTGCCAGCTGTAGCAAATAGCCAAGCATTTTACCTATTGGGGAATGAAAGGAGTCCAAACTAATTTCAGAATTGTTACAGTCCAATTATTGTTTCGTTGCAGTGTACTACATCAAATTTTAAATACAACCTTGCAGCAAGATGGTTGTATAACCCACTGCCAGTCATGGGCCAGCCAGTCATCTCCAACTATATTTTCTTACAGCAGATTATAACGAATCAGGAATTTCATCAGTTTATCAGAACGATAGAAGATGAAATTTCTTTTAGACACAACATAGAAACCACTTGCTTACATACTATTAAGAGTGCATATATATAGGAAAACAAATAAGAAAGAAACAAATTACAACCTGGCACAAAGAAAGAGACAATTCTCTTAAAGCTCAGCATCCAGGAGTGCTTCAGACCGAATAAATGTACAAAAACGGGACTGCAGCTTGGGAATCACACTAGATTTATGGAAATGATACCGAGGTGTTCAAATACCTCACCATTTCCTCTAGGAGCACTGCTTCCTACATACTAGGAAATTGTATCAATAAACAAACCTTTTCCAGCCTCCAATGAAATGTTTAGGAAATCTTAGCACCAAGGCTTACTCTGCCTTCTCAATTCTCTTCAAAAATACTGTTTCCAGAACAAGTAGTTTCAGCTTTCCCCATGCTTCCCCAATTTTGAAAGGCTTCTTATCACAATTTTATGTCCAAGTTAATTTAGAAATGCACAGCAGGGTGCTAAGAGAACCAATCCTCAAGACAATGGGCTTTTTTCCGAAAAGCTATGGGATTGCTTTATGTAAGAAAAAAATCTCATATACATTGTAGAATACATAGGTATAAATACTTGATTCAGCAATTCTATAAAAATTAAGAAGTTTATTTTCAGGGATAATGATAAATAGCAATTTCAATATCAGCATAATTCATGCAAACATTTGCTTATTAATTTTTTTAATAAATTACCCTTGTGAAGTACATCTTCCCACATGCCTGGGCACAGAACTACCATAAGAGTCTGTCTTTGACGATTTTGGAGAACACATAATTGCACATCACAGATGAATAGGCAGCAATAACAAAATTCATGACAGCTTGTACCCAGATCATTCCAGCTGTGGCCATTCTTGATACAATTCACATCCCTCTGCTGCATCTCTTCCCTGGAAGTTCTAAGTAGTATAACTGCTTTCTCTGTGAAACCTGAAACAACCTGCTCCCTCTGAGCAACCCTGGTGGCTCTCTCTAGATACATCCAAGGTAAGTTAGGTTTTAAGCACAAATCTTTCCCATGTATTTCTGCTTGCCAATGCTGGAAAAACAAGAGGCAAGCAATCCAGAGTGCATCTGGTAATGCTATCCTTACTGTTTAATAGGCATACCACAGTAGAGGTGACACCCTAACAGTGGTGCCTTTCTTTTATGCTAGTTTTCAAATATCTCAGCTGTTTAATGTCAGGCAACATAAGATCACAATTAACATAACTTTTTGGTTTTACAGGAATCTCAATGCCAAAATATTGCACAGTAAACTGATCATCCCTCTACGCACACAATATGCTGGTTTATAGGAGTACCTATTCCTTTGCACAAGTACCACATTCAGCAAGCACTAAAGCTAGCTTTACACCTTTAGAGCAAAATGCACTTCCCCCTAAAATAAGACAAAAAATTTAATAATCATGCCTTAGAGCCTCATAGCTATGTATTTTTTCCCAAAAAAAATTAATCTGTATATTAAAACATCACTTCACGTCCAGAAACCATGTCCAAGCTCCAAACCTATGCCTTCTCATATTATTATTAGTTAGCATACAAAATCTGCCTGAGTTTGGGAACAAGGCATTTTGAGAAATCAGGTACTAAGAATAATCACAAATCAAAGACCCTGGACATTCTGAAAACTCTACATATTGTTTAAACTGAATTTCAGCAATATTTTGAAGGTGTAGAAAATAAACAGCCAGCTTGCTCTTCTCAGCCTCCCTTCCCTCCAGTCTAACACATGGCCTTTTTCCTTACATTTATCTGTCTGGAACACTTGTCCCCTATTACTTCAGCCCATCCCAAAACCCTGTGGCACCATCCCTATTTGCAGCAGCCTTATTTTTTACCTAGTTTTTGGTGGGAGTTGTACCTGAATTTGGGTTTCTTTCATGTTAGTTTCCTCAAGGAAAAAATTTTCTCCTATTAATATGAGCAGGGCCTAGCACAGAGGATTCTAGACTGGATAACTTCTGTGTTGTACTAAATAGCATATTTTTATGGGTTAAATTAATGGGAAAATTTCCTTATGGAATAATAGCTCAGTATAGTAAAATACAAGAGAAAAATGCCAGTTAACAATCCTTAGTGTGCCCACACAGAGGAGTATACTAGTGGGCAATTGATATAGTTTCTTTATATTAGAGGTAGGGTGTGGGAACAATGGAATAACACATTTATGCAGTTTTGATAGGCAATGTCTAGAAGTAAATGTTATTTGTAAGCTATTCACTTAGAAGAATGTGAGATATTCCAAATGGAGATTATTGCAGATATGAGATAAATAAGGGTGTAACAAAATGAACATTTGTCCAAATCTATAGGAATTACAGAGTCAGAAATCTCCCAAGACAGAGAAGATACCACGACTTCTCCCGTTAGTAGTACCAGTTCTATGTGGGTAAAGGAATGAGTAAATTACCACAGTAATTTTTGTTGGCTTATTTTTAGGTATAACTCGAGCAGGAACACCAAACATACAGCAATATAGCATGCCACTAGTAAGTTCCTACATACCTGTAGAGTCTAAACCATGAGGGCAAGGACTTAAATAGAGCATTATGTACAGTAGCAAGCAGAAGAAGTGTTTTGTAAGAAGATAGGTCAACCATAGTATGCCTTACAATGAACCATATAGAAACCAGATCAATAATCCCTAGGATCTGAGAAATATAAATTACAATAAGCAAAGGTAACAATGGATTACTTACCTTGCTACTGTAGCAGCTTCAAGCTCCCATTTCTTTAGCTTCATAGGTGCGGGTACATGACACACAGCAGTTTGCCAAGCATATCACAAAGTCCAAGCTTTCAGGAAATAAAGCGCACAAGTAAAACAGTACTTCCCCAATTGTTCATTTATCCAACATTGAGACAGGAAAAATATCACATCTGTTAAGACTGAACTCCAAATCACAAACTACAAGAACAAAGCACAAAAGAGCACTATCTATGCTCACATGTTCTGCAACCTGACCCAGGAGATGAATTGGTTACAGGTGAGACTCCTCAGAGACCCTCATCAAAGGAATCTGCTGAGCTTCACAGGTGCCTCTTATTTTATGTATTGCGGCTAAATCAAGTATCTGCTCTTAGTTCCTTGGTTTTGTTGTTGAAAGCACAAAGTTCTACTATTCCGTTCTCCTTATCAAATCTCGGCATCAAAAAAGTTTGAGGTTTAAAATGAGGCTACAAGACTTTTAAGTTGCAGTACCCAGATAATAATAATAATAAATAATAATAATAATAATACCCACAAACAAACAGAAATGTGCTTCCAGGTATGCCAAGGCTCAAAAAAAAAAGAAGTGTTTTGCTTTAGGTTATGTGCCTTTTAACATTATAACCTTTATCTCTGACTATTGGCAATGTTCTCTGATTCCACGCAGTAAACACATACAGACCCCACATAAACTCAAACTCCCTTGATTCAATTTACAAAGAGATGAGGAGCTTGACATATTCATTAGATTTTATTCTCGGTCATAATCCTTCTGAAGTAATGTCTAAACTTTCTTGCAGCTAATTTCTCAATAGTCTGTTTGTTTAGATTTTCTGTACTCTTACCACATATAAAACACTCAACATCTAGCTGCCTGTGCAGCCTCAGAGCTCCAGTTCTGCACTTGCAAAACTGATGCCAGGGAGTGGTAATCATACTTCAATGACTTTATTGACTGCAAATGATTAAGCTAAGCATGACTGACAAAGCTTCACTGACCACTTCTATTTATAACACAGCACCATTCCATACCCATTCAGACTTAGCTACATGTGGTTCTTGTGTGAAGCAGGGCTTTACTGCCTTGTAAGTTTTGGGGGCTTTTACTGTAAGTGGGAGTTATTCTTTCATAACTGGTCATAATGCCGTTTGGAAACTTCTCAAAGCTTCTGGGATTTTGGGAGACTGCAACAGAACTCTGTTGTTTGCAAGCAGTGTATTTTTCATTTTCTTGGTTTGGATTAACATATACTGCCATCATGTGGGCAGAAGTAAGAAGACAAAAAAAAAAGTGAAAGCCTCTCACCTTGAAAGCCTTACCTTCATTTTAAAACCTTCTTATTACCAATGCAGACACTAAATCAAGATTATTAAAACGCTTAGGGACATGGTTTAGGGGTGGACTTGGCGGTTGGACTCCATGAATCTATCATTCTAAGAAAAACCTGGCTTTTTGTTTGCTTTTGTTGTCCTTTCACAGAAAATAAACCACTGCTTGAGGACTCAGTAGAAGGACCATTAAGCTATGCTGCAGCAGCACAGTAGCTGACTAGCACAAGTGGAACTATACCAGATTCAGCACAGTATTTTAGCTACTTTTTTCTCCGTGTCCTTGATTGCACACCTAGACACGACTCATGTGCGGCTGGAGATTAGAGTGACTACATAAAGAGAGTGCAAGCAAAAGATAAGCCCCAATGCAGCAGTGCAAATGCTCAGTTTGCATGGCAGTGCCCAATATTACTGTCTTTTAACCCATGCACAAGACTCAAGAAACCCATCAGGTGAAAAACCAGTTCCTTCTACACATAGCTCCCTCTTGCCTGTGGGTTCACCCTTTTCCCAGAGCTCTGCAAGAATGTATTTACCTCTTTCAACATTAGGAACTTAAACTTGAAGTACTGTTGCAAGAGATCCAGAGCATAAAGGATGGAAAGAAAAACAATGATTCAAAAGGATATATATGTTGTATTTTACAAACATACCTTGAAAGAAAAGCGCTAGAGAATTTAAATATATCAAAAATGTCTTACCACTTTGAGGAGACTTGTCATTGGAGGAAACCCCCAAACCCTTTAGTTTTCAAACTGCATGTATTTGTATTTATAAAATATTTAAAAATATTTTATAAGACCTGTATGGTTTTAAAAGATAATATAAGCATCTGATATTGCCAAGAACCCCAGCCCCCACACTGAAATAAGAATACACTTAAATTCTAGAAATCATCCTGGAAACAGCAGCAGTTTTCAAGTTTAACTACACAGTAAAAAAATAGGGGTAGGGTATTTAAATCTATATATTAGATGTAGCTTATCAAAAACTAGTACTTATGTCTTCACTAAAGTACTAAAATGCCCAAGTTAATGCTGAATTTAGCAGCTTCATGGTCTCTTTCTGCACAGCTATTATAAGCTACTTTTCGAGGTCCATCACATGGAACCAATTAGTGGCATCTGCCTTCACAATGAGAAGCACTGTGTTCCAGAAGGGTCCCACTGAGTAATTTGCTACTCATACAGAGCTCAGTACATCAGGATCAAACAATTACATAGTAAAATATAAATAATATGTTGATTCCCCCAGTGTAACAGCTTATCAAGGAGTAATATGAAATCCATTAAATATGATTCTTATTCAAGAATCTTAGCTTTTGCAGAAAATAACCTTTAACACAAGAAAACTACATCCAAACTGCATAGGATCTGAGATTGTATGCTATAATTACTGTATAGACAAACTTACATTGTTTAACATAAGTAACTTAGACAAAAACACACATATACTGTCACACAGATGTTACTTGAGAAATCAACATTCACCAACAATACTGAAAGAATATTTCTCTCCACATTTACCAATGGTTACCATCAGATTTCTGGTTTACAATAACTATTAATAACTCTTTTGTTAGGAAAGATGGATTTGAAAGACTTGGCCAGTCTAACAGTTTCATTATTAAGCTTTTTTAATTATTTAGTATATAGAAACAATTTTTCATTCATTAATTTTCTGAGTGCCATTTTCCTTTCATTAAAAGCAGATCTTTTCCTGCAGCTGCCTTTTAATGCAGTTATTTAGTTGCTTCAGAACTTGTCATGTCATAGATTGCTATTTTACAAGGTATAGCTAGAGGTGAGAAATAACTGAATTTATACCAGATGTAATTGTTGATATGACAATAATTCCTTCAATTTAATAGCATTAATCTAGATTAAGATCAGGCTATCTCTCCTTTTCATTAAAAGTACCAGAATTGTTCTCTCGTTTCCCTTTAGACCCAGGCATAACAAACTACACTAATGAAGAAGAAAATTTAAACAGATGAGCATTAAAACAAAAAGACACGAAAGTTGCACAAGCATAGGAGAATAATGAAAAAAGGGAGAGCTATAAACTCTAAAGCAAGAGTTCCACCAAATACACTGACAAATTAGCTATCTTCAATACATCATGATGTTTTATGGAATTTCTGTCATTAAGACTGTAGTGCAAGCTTGACAGAAAATTCAGGACTTCTAACTCACGGATCAAACCTATACATAATACAGTAAAAAGAAATGGGAAAAAAAGTGAGCAAGCAGCACTTATTTCTGCTGTTCACTTCAGGGTCACTCAGTCTTAACACGTTTCATCAACATCCTTGTACTCTCCAACAGAAAATATCTGGATGAAAAGCAGATTGAACAGTGGTGCTGGAGCAAGTCCAACATATGTTGCTCGTTTACCAGTAACAAATTCACCAGCTTCAGTTGTAGCTCTTCATCTTTCACACCACTTCCATTGTAAGCACAAATAATTCTATAGAACAGTGCACGAAGCTCAAGGAAAACAAATACTAAGCCAAATGTATTACATCCCTCTCTTTACACAATTTCTATAATACAGGAAGAAACTCCCCTGGTTTGGATTGGAAGGAGCCTTATAAATACACACATACTGCATTTTCACATCAACAGATATGTTTTTATCCAGCTTAAGAAGGACTTACGTAAAGACAGGACAGAAAGGGTGTTCTTTAAATATTTTAAATTGCTAACTGGATTTCTAGGCTTACAGCTGAAAGACTTAGGAAATTATTTTTCAGTTTCAGCGAGATTCATTCTTTCCAGTTACTTCCTATAACTTGTTAATTATCTAAGCATGCTATCACAAAAACTGATAGACTATATGACCCCTGATAGACAATTTTATTACATTTTGTCACTATGACTTGAACCTACACTGAAATACAGGCCCTCCAGCGAGCTACAGACAAGACAAAATTGCACTGAAATCTCAAAACAAAAGAATAGCTTAACCAACAGGCAGAGAATTACCCAGCGCTTGAGGATTTTTAAGCAAACTGCTACTTAGATAAAACATATAACAAAGAAAGCATAACTCTGTAGTCCTTTTTTATATATTTCATTCTAAGACAGTGGTATGCTAGGGTCTAAACAGTTTTGGGGACAGTACCTTCTTACCTTGCTTTAACTTGTAATAGTCATTAAAAGTATTCTTTTTTTCACCAGCTCAGTCAGACCACAACATGCAGCAACGGTGAGACAAATACATTATGTTGGCTGATCAAATCAAATAGAGTATTTCCCCTTCTTTCTATAAAGAATTAGATACATTTCTGTTCTTTTTTTCCTTACTTTCCTGTATGTGAGCCCGTATTTCATAGAGGTTCACAGTGGTGTCTGGCCAGGTTCAGTTAACAACCAGAGCTGGCTGGAAAAACAGGCAAAAGCTCAACAAATCTAAGAGGATTCATGGCAGCCCTGAGAACTACAACACGAGCTGAAGCACCAGCCATAGGGGAAGTTCAAATGGGGCTGTAGCCACACTTGCTCTGTGGCCTGTAGCTGAATCCCTCAGCAGGAAATTTATCCACAGCTACAGGAAATAGAGGAGTTAATATTTTACAATCTTTATAGACCTTAACTCTGACCCTCTGAATTTGGCTGCTTGCTCACTGACCGCTTACACAAAACTGAGCAAGCTTCGGGCAATGCAGTGTGCTCCCACTAAACACATTGATGCTGCTGTGCACAGGGTAGTCTGTGGGGCAGAGCTTAGACCAAAATCTGAGGTAAGTGAATTTTGCCAAACTCAGACTGATATTTGCATTATGATAAGGACAGGAAGGTTTGACAAACTGTTCAAAAAGCACAGAGCTAGATACCACTGTCTGAAATGAAATCATACATTTCAGGGATTTTCTAAGGATTGGGAGCTATATCCAGGCCTGAAACTCTCCAGTAAAACTAATCCCCTGAAACCTTAGCTAGACAAATAAATACTGGGGCAGATAATATGTTTCTGTAAATATAAGAAGAGTTGGAAAGGTACAGAAAATGTAGCTGTTAATAAAAAATGCAAGTACATTTTCTACTCTTGCTTTCTCCTGAATCTTGTACTTACCCCCATCATCATTTAACAACTTGTGTCTGACTGGTTAATCTGTTTCCTGGGGTGATGGAAGATAACCATTGGTGCTTATGTTATAAACGATTAAGAACCATACTGAGTTGTATATACAACAAGGCTAAAACTGAAAAGGCTGATTAAGAAAACTTTTTTTCAGTGTCCTGTAATTCCTACCTGAAGGATAAGGTTAATTCTAAAAGGACATGCTATAACAGGTCTTCATTTAAGTTCTATGTACCCAGTCGTAGCAACTTAATTTTTGAAAATCTGTGGTTTTGCTGTTATTATTTATCTTGTTATTAATCTCCTAGAGGTCAAGACCTAAGGACAGTTAATAAAGCATGAGCCCAAATCTACTGTCTACACATGAATACATAGAATGTATTCACAGTGATTCATAGAAAAGCTGTTTAAAAGACAGAGATCTGGACAAAACCCTAAATTCAGTAACATACCACTAGAGGGTACACAAGGCTACTCCATTGTAACCCTGCTCTCAAATACAGATACTCTCACAAAGCTGCAAGTAGGCTTGTAAACACTATTACTCAAGCTTTAAAAGGTATAATACTGGACTTCAGAGGAATTGCATTGTTCACTTGAGTAAGGGCTGTGCTAGTCCAGAATCAGGCACAGTCAAATTTGGCTTTCTGTTCTGAATATCCAGATTGGTTCCTCCAATGTGTCAAGGTAAGTTTGCCCTGTGGCTACTGTTCTGTGGAAGTTTTGGTTTTTATACTGTTTCTCTGCACCTTTTGGAGGAAACAACACAGCCACAAGCAAATTGCTGCAAATAACTTGTCTTTCAAAACCAATTCAGGATTCATTTTCTCACTCTTTTAGAGCCCCTCAGACAAAAATGTGAGCTGAACCAGCCCATAAGATTCTCTCCGTGCCTGTCCTTTTTTCCAGGCTCTGCAGATTTCATCCCAGTGGAAGTCTTTGCGAAGGAAGGGTATAGTCTGCATTATTATTTCTAATGTGACTGGAATACTGGAAGAGACTACCAAAGTCATAGTAAGCGAGGGTGAGGAAAGTCCAGTTGCAGGAAAACCATTTGACAGGTGGTCTTCTTTCTCATCTTGTGAAGATAAGGGGATAAAACTGTGGCTTCGGGATTATTTTTCATGACTCTGGAAAATCCTTTCTACTTTTCTGCCTTAGCCTTCCCAAAATATTCAGTTGTCCTGCTAGAAAGGAGCTGGCAAATGAAGTTGCTAAGTCACTCTCCATCATATTTGTAAAATCACAGAAGTCAGGTGAAGTTTCCACGACTGGAAAAAGGGAAATATAACCCCCATTTTCAAGAAGGGAAAAGTAGATGAGCCAGGGAACTACAGAGCAGTCAGTCTCACCTGTGTACCTGGCACAGTCTTGGAGCAGATTCTCCTGGAAGGCATGCTAAGGCACATGAAAAACAACGAGGTGCTTGGTGACAGCCAGCATGGC